>QFET01011513.1:134-25873 GCA_003316355.1 Tuber calosporum | reverse complement strand
GTTTCTTGGAGCGCCACAGAACTGTATGCCCATGAGTCTGTATAATCAATCCAGTGAAGCATTTTCTATCGTCGAGGTTCGATGCATAGGAACTGTTGCTGTAGACCTCTAGAGGCAGAGCCTCTGTATCGTGCCAGAAGCTTAGTCCTTTGTTCTTTGTACCTTTAAGATAGCGAAGAACCCGTTTGGCAGCAGTTAGGTGGGTGTTTGTTGGGTTGGATGCAAACTGACTGAGGAAGGCGGTCGCATATGCGATGTCTACTCGGGTAGCGACGGCAGCATACATCAAGGATCCTATTATGGATTGGTATGTTTTCTGGTCGCAGAGTTCCTCATCAGGAGTAGCTTTAACAAGTGGTGAGTGTGCTTCGATTGGGGTTTTGACTTCATTTGCATCGGTCATACCAAATTGTTCAAGAATCTCTGTAATGTATCTTTCCTGGTATAGCTTGATACCGGTTTTTGCTCTTTTGATTTGGATACTGAGTAGCATAGATGCTTCACCAGAATCGGTAAACTGGAATCGGGATCGTAGTTTGTCAACACACTGATTGACTTTGGAGGGATTGCCGGTGATGAGAATGTCATCAACGTATATACAACAGTATAAATCTGTTGCAATTAGGATACATGGATCGAAGTCAGTAACCTTTAGGTTGATCGTTTCTAAGGCTTGGGTAAGATGTTGATACCATAGGCGTGGGGATTGTTTAAGGCCATAGATTGCTTTTCTTAACTTCCATACTTTTCCTGGTATGCGGTATCCCTCAGGAATTTCTAGATATGCTGCGTAGTCTATGTTGCCATAGAGGAATGCACTCTTGATGTCTAGTTGTTGTAGGACGTATCTTCTGTTGATTGCTAGACTTAACAATACCCGTAATGATTCTAGGCGTGCCACAGGGGCATATACTTCTTCAAAGTCTTCCCCTGGTATTTGGCTGAATCCTTTGGCACAATATCTCCCTTTTCGTCTTTCAATGGTTCCATCTGTTTTAACCTTTGTTTTATATACCCATCGTCCTTTGAGAACTCTTTTGGTATTAGGTCTGTCGACTTCGTCCGCAACCTTTCTGCGTTTCAGAACATCCATTTCCTCCTGCATTGCTATCGGCCATTCAGCCTGTTCTTCTGACTTCATTGCTTCTGCGTAGCTTGTGGGGTCAGGTTTGTACTAGGAGAGTCCAACGAAGCATTCCTTGCTCATGGCGGTCTGTTGTTGTCGAATTTTCTCGAGTATCGCTTCGCGTTGCAACTTATGTTGTAGACTAACTTGTTCAGGGGTACCTGTCCCTCCTTCGCCTCGCATGTAGCTTTTGAATGTTTCGTCGCATTTCCTCAATTTGTCATTCAAGTCCTTGAGCTTGGCTTTGGCTAGGTCCTTTCGATATTCCAGACCTTTGGTGGTTTGGAATCGGGTACGAGTTGATAGTCGTCTTGGAGGTTCATCAGGGTATGCTCCTGGTACCTCTGTTTCTTCTGCATGGTCTTTGAATTCGACTGGAGGATTACTTTCATGTTGTTCTTCGTTTTCTGGAATGGCTTCTTTTTCCGGAATTGTAGCAGTATTTTCTTGATGATATTCGAATGAAACTCCTTTCATTATCCCAAATCTGACATTTCTTGCTTCAGTCACCATATGTCGTTTAGGTATGTAAATCCGATATACTGTAGGACTGGAAGTGTAGCCTACTAAGTGACCTTCTTCAGCTGTAGGATCCAACTTGGTTCTCTTTTCTGAAGGAATGTGTACTGTCGTAGATGTGAACCAAGGATGCAGGTGGTTAATGTTTGGTTTCTTGCCATATAGGTGCTCGAAAGGTGTTGTCTTTATCGTGGAATGCTATCGTCTGTTGTATAGGTAGGCAGCAGTAGAATATGCTTCCCCCCAATGAAACTTTCGATCGGCTAGCAACATACATCGTACCATAGTTGTAAGGGTACGATTTATTCTTTCGGCAACATCGTTTGATTCAGGGTTGTAGGCTGGTGATGTGGTATAGATTGTACCTTTTTCCTTTAAGAACTGGGATACTTTCTGCTTTACATATTCTGTTCCATTATCGGTGTGGAGACGTTTGATTCGTACTTCGAATTGTGTATGTATAAGGTTCCAGATATCTTGTATTGCATTCTCAGCTCCGTTCTTTGACTTTAGCAAGTATAGCCAACAGTATCTGGTATAGTCGTCCACGAATGTCATGTAATATTCGTTTTATCCCAAAGTTAGGACTGATATACGACCGCTCAGATCTGAATGGATTTTCTCGAAAGGTTTATTTGTTTGGATATTTTTTCCATATGGCACACTATGTGTTGATTTTTGAGTCTTGCAAGTTTTACAGTTAAAGTCTTGAGGTTGGGGAATGGGCAATGTGTCGTTATAGCAATCTCGAATAGTGCTAGGATGACCAAGTCCCAGGTGTCTTTCCTCATAAGGTGTCATAAGAGCCTTCTCATTATGTGTCCTTATATACCACAGCCTGTCCTTTTTCTCCGCAACCATGAATATCCTTCCATTCTTCACATATCTTCTCTCTCCTTTCTCAATTTCCACTCTTACACCAACATCATCAATCCTTGATTCAGACACTAAGAAGTATTGAAACGATGGTACATACCGTACTCTTCGGAGTTGAACCGTATGTCTGGATCCGTCCAGCAGTCGCACAGGGATCTGAATGTCTCCTGTTCCGGTTGCTTGATGAGTTCTGCCATCTGCCGTTACTATATTTGCTTTTGTGAGTGATAGGTTTATGTAGTCACCTTCGTTTGGTGATATGTGGTCAGTGGCTCCTGAATCACAAAGCTAACTAATTGTCATCCTCCTATCGCTTTCATTCGCAATTTGTTGAGACTTGGTCATCAACACGGTGACGGTAGGGTCGGTAATGTTTATCGATTTTGGTCCCTTGTTTCGATATTTTTTCTCCTTGTCTCTTTTCAGACCATGGCAGTCCTTGAGGTTATGGTTGTCACTCATGTTGTCTCGTGCTTTGCACCAGGAACAGAATTTCGTTCCTTTTTGTTTCCTTGGTATGAATAGCACTTTTTCATCTTCCCTTTGTTCGATTTTCTCTGCTGCTCTGCTAACGAAGAATTCCCTTATGTCTACATAACGGTCATCTCCTCGTACAGCCAGCATATCACATAGATCTCCATGTTGCTCTTTTATCGAAAGCAGGAAGAATGCTCCTTTGGTAGCCACAGACTGAACCACTACTTTTAGCGTGGTTAAGAGGTCATCAGCCTTTTTGCCTTTCGCATTTGAGCATCGTTGGGATAGGCGGTTCCAGGCATTTTCGAAGTTGGAGATATGTTCGGAGATGTTTTTACCAGGTGTGAGTTTGGTGAAGATGTTTTCAAGAAGGACTAGGTTTGTGGATGGTGTTTCTTTGTCAAACCGGTCCCTTAGTGACTGCCATGCCTCAGAGGCCAAGTTGTAGCAGGTGATATCAGCTGTGTAGCTGCCTGCTGCCTGGTATAGGAAGAACTTTGCTAGTTCATTTCGCTTATCCCAGTCCTTGGTCTCTTTTGAGGACGAGGTTCCTTCGTCTTCTGGCTCAGGTTGTTCTATTGAACCGTCGACCATATCCCATAAATGGCATACGTTGAATGCCGTTTTCCACATTTGTGCCCATGACTGATAGTCCCGTTGTCCTTCCAATTTTGGATAGTCTTTCAGGGTAAGGGACAATTGTCCAACTGTGGAGTCTGTTGGTGAGGTGTCTTCGGTGGACATTTTAGCGGTTAACGTGGGATAGGTCTATTGTTGTTCGAATTGGTGTTGGGAGGAAACGGGTTTGTTCTGCCGATGTTTCTACGACTGTACAACCTTTTTATTGTGAAGTACTCAAGCTGAAATCGAAATTCGTTACAACAGAATGGGAGTAAGTTCGTTTCTTTGTGATGACTTATGGGAAACGGTCTTAATCACCCACAACCAGGACAGTCAATGATCAATGTAGGGTTGAAATAACCTCGGTATTCGTTACTGGTTAAATCTTGTGGTAGATATGATGCTAAGGCTTCCATTTCAGATATTGGGTATTTAGGTGCGTCGTAGTAGGTATGTGGCATTTGTTTCCTGATTTTACTCTCTTCCTATTGTTGGTATTTTGATTATCGTGGCTCTTGCAAGGAGCTTCTTTCGATATGCCAGATATCTTTTTATGTACCAAGCGTCGTTTTTGCAACAAGGGTTGGTCCAACGTTTAGGGAGAGGACGAGTGTTGTTGCAGTTACTGCAGTGAAATTGGTTGTGTTGTCTATAATAGACGTCTGCGTCACTCATAGAGTGATAAGAGGGAGGAGGTGTGTGAGGAAGGTAACGGTAGAAGCGTTTTAGTGTATGAACAGTTTTTTGTCAAGTGGTATATGGTTGGGTAGCGGAAGTCTTGCTAACCCGGGCTCATAACCTGAAAATATTGCTGTATCAAAGGCTGTCTCCTATATTTAATAAGGCGGTACTGAGATTTGAACGCAGTATCTTGTAGACTAAAAAGCTGTGATTCCACTATTGCGCTACTGCGTTGTAAGGATACAGAAGGAGAAAACCCGAAATACATATACCCATTTCCGTATCACGTGAAATCCAGTCATATATATGACTCGTCATATGTGTATTTGTTACATGACTCACATACACACATGACTACATAGAATGTGATAACGTATTTTTCCAACACCTCTCCTAATCAATTTGTTCTGATCGGTTCATTGACCTCATAGGTATTATGTGGGCGTCAGCGGACTCTTGGGATGTGTCGGAATAGTCTACTTCAATTGTGGGTTCATACCCATCTAGGACTACACGGGCTCTCTTAACTTCACTGGGGTTTAACTCTGCAAGTTCTTGACGGAAATGCTTCGTTCCACTTCCCAGACGTAGTCAGAGAGGCCTTCTAATATACACTTCGGACAGCATCCGGTCGGACAGACGGCCCCGACGTATACGGGGTTACAAGATATCTTCCAATTTATCGTTTTTCTAAGTGAACGAGCAACTGCACAAGGTACCTGAGACGACTCCTAGGGCGAACACGGGTGTGGGAGGGGTATGATTTTCTCTAGAGGTTCTCCCTCATGCTCCTCTTTCCTGGGTTTCATGTACTCCTCTCAGAAGTCGTTTGTCCTTAACAATGTCCTTTAACTATCTGGGGGATTTTTTTTGATTATCTTATTGAATTAGTCTTTAAGGTACAGAAACTATATGAAGCACAAGCTATGGCAGAAAGAAACCTCGAACTACAGTATGGCCCATACCCCGGGGGCTAAAAAACCCTCTTCCCAAACTAAAGTTAGGCGCTTAGTAGAAACAAATTCGAAGAAGAAACAGGCCTGAAATCTCCCAAAAGATCATAAAGCTTTCACCTCTGCAGAGGAGCGATATAGGAAATTGTTACACATAGGGGAAATGGTACAAATTATTTCATGTGATATTATTTAGAACTGGGAGGATACTATATGACTACAACTCATGCTGGCAAGAAGTAGTATCTATAGCAGAGCTGCTCAGCCTTAGTGAAAGATCTAGACTTTAAAGTATGGAGTACTGAGACTTTGATAATCTGAATGCATATGCACTTGAGTGCATATATGCATGAAAGGCAGCCATCCAGACTGATCAACTCGTATTCTGTAAGATGTTGGCGACAGGGCTACATCCACTTGAACTTAGTTCATTTGACCAACGAATCCAAGGCTATTTACTGGTGTAGTGCTAGACACCTTCTAAATACTAAATAGTTCTTGGAATTATTTGACCGAGTGGGGCAGACATTTACAGGGTCAAACGGCGATTCCCCCTTCTATGACCATGGTTATGATATTTAAGGATACTTCATATATATGGCAAACTTAAGTACTAGGAGATTTGTATAAATAGCGAGTGATCCCCCACTGTTGAGGGATCATCAAGGAACGGAGAAGAGAGCTTAACAATATATTCAGTTATTAGTAAAAAAACTTTAAAGCTTTCGAGAAAAACCTTTACCTTATTAGCCTTAATCTTAATGGAGCTTTGCTGATAGTTCTCCTACCCTCTCGATACACGCACGGCCTACGCAATTCAACAGTACCGAATTGGCTACCTTGGAAGACTATATTTTTATTCTCTTATCACCAAAGCTCTTGTGTATTCTCACTGATATTTCATGTTATGCTTAAAGAATACCATAACGCTTAAAGTTGTCATCAGTGCAAATATTGCGTGCACTGTCTACCTCTCAGTTTTGACAACATATTTCCTGTCTGTTGTGATGTATTCGCCCTTGACATCTGTGCAGTAGTACTCTGACACTAACAAGGTATACTCAACAAACATATGGAAAGAATATATCATCAATACGGATAGTGGATAACAGCCTACACCAAAGGCGATTAAGGATCTATAGAAGATAATATGGAAAACCCTCGACCGAACCCTCAATCTCCTGGTTCAATTTTTGAACATTTACTAAACCAACAAGCGAGAAGTATCTCCAATACTTTACAATCAGGACAAGCTAACCTTAAAATTGATTCAGTATCTACTTTCTACTCTGTTGGAGAAATACTTTTTACTAAGCTTACGGAAATACCGCTATTTGCAATAGTTGTACTATCGTGGTTCACTAACCCATCTTATATCCCCATACCTGGGAATTTTTCACAAATCTACGCCTACTTTCATGGGCAAGACTTTATCTGGCACCAATTTTTCTGGACTGGGATTCTGGGTGGTCTGATTTTACTTCCGTTTACTACTCTTGTACCAGGTGGCCAGAGGACTGGCCATTTTAAATTTTCCTATACCGAAAATATCAGGGTTTATATGCGAGCTGACATGGCTATGGAATAAGATGACACCCCAATTCCTAGTCCTTTGGGATATGACCGGACGATTGAAGAAGATGATACGGAATCTACACCTTCAGCATCTCTAACTCCGTTCTGGAGCCAGACCAGCTCTTCAATAACACATTGGGGTCATCCAACATCCAGAGTTCAACAACTTGCCGAGCGAGCTAAGAAGATAGTCAGTACTCTAGAAAACATCCAGCAAAATGTTGTCTATGCATTGTGCCACCTAGACTGATCCCTGGAAGAAAGTGCACATGATAAACATATAGCAATGTCAGCATTATTACCGGAGGCCAGACAAGGGTTTACAATGCTAGAATTATTGCAAAGCCATATGGCTAGAGGTAAGGTTATCAATGAAGTTGAAATATAGGAAGGCTAACGAGAACTTGAATGGCTGAGTGGTGATTCCGAAAGGGAGCAGCAAAGGTGACGTGCCCAGATTCAGGAAGAATTCCGATACCAACCAGCTTAATGGGAGCAACAGGCCCACGTCTCAGAAACAAGGGATCAGATTCTGGAAAAAGCCCTAATAGACCTAAATGCTAAATTACATCAGCACGAACAGGAATGGAATCAGATGATGAATGACCAACAAGAAATTGCGGCTCAACAACTAAGCCAACAAGGGGAAGGTATGAAGGCATACCTTGAGACCTTGGTACGTCAAGTGTCCGATAAACAAGTTCCAGTACCATCTTAGCATGGGCCTGGGGATGGTGATCCAGGACCACGTAACTGTGAGTAACCATCAATGCTACTGGTTCAGGGCACAGTTCCGACAAAGGAATCAGTATCAATACCTAGGAAGGATAAGGGTAAAGGAGTTGACCATGGAGGGAATAACCTACCACCGCTACCACCAGCAGGTAACTCTGGTGATGTCCATGACCCAGATGATGATAGCTCCGATAGTGACGGAGAGGATAGACGGGGCAGAAAGGGCGGAAGGCCAGAAAGCGCTTCCCGTTTACCATCTTTTTCCAGAAACAATGTACCTGAGGACAGGTTGACCTTGGCTTTCTTAGTGCCTATCAGTGGACTGTCCTGACCAGCAAAGCTAATAGTGGAACCACCCTACTTGTTTGAAGGACATGACAACCAACATGTTCGAAATTGGGTGAAAGCCAGGGAAGACTCTTTCGATCACAACCCTACATAGGGGGAAAATCATGCACACCGAAAAGGTTTTGCCTTTGGGAAACCAAAGGGGAGCAAAGTCTCACCATTCTCAGAAAAATACTGGAAGGTGATGGGTGGATTAGGATGATACACTCGAGACTCAGACTATTCCACATGGGATCGATATCGGCCAGAAATCACGAAGCAGTATATCGGCATTGAAGAGGAAATGCCAGCACTAGAAGAAATGACTAAGGTAGTTTATAAGGGAAAGATAGATACTTATCTTCTGCTCCTCGAAAACCTTAACATCAAAGCTGGACGTACTGGAATCAGTTAGAGGGTGTGAGTTGAAAGTAAACTTCCTGAAGAAACTTTTCAATGGTTATCCCATGTTAAATTCTCCTCTGATGAAGAATGGATGGAAACCATAAGGGAAGTTGGCAGAGAAGAGGAGAAATTTCTGGAACGGCGAAATCTATCCAAAGGAGAACTCTCATCCAGTAGATTGTCTAAGCGAAACCTTGATGACAACATTAAGGGGGTCAATACCAAACAAGGATACCCCAACCAGAAACAAAAGAACAACCCCTCACGATGGAAGACAGCTCAAGGAAACCCATCAACAAAGAAAGCAGGAACGTAAACTAAAAATGAGCATATAGACTGGAAGAAGGCTCATGATGGAATCTCACAAGAGGTGGTTGAAAAGCAAAAGGCGGGGAAGGAATGCACTGGCTGTGGCCTCAACAACTACAGCTGGCAAAAGTGTCGGAAAGACATAGTTGTAGCAAGGGCTTTTGCTAAACAGACAAAACAGGACCGACTGAAATTTTGTCGCAAACTGCAGACAGCATAGCTTATAGGAAGACCTAATCAACCAAAGGTCAACAATATACAAATCGGAGCCTCACCTAGGTTATGGGACCTATCAGACACTGAAATGTGCTAAATAGCACCAACGGCGACGGTGATGGAGTATTATGTGTACCAGGATACTGGTGACTGGAATCGAAATAAGGGATCCCACTAGGCTGGAGAGTGAGGATTAATGGCTTTCGCAGGCACTATCAGAATAGGAGCACAAGAGAAGTTGTCCCTAAGTCTATAAGTCCTTAAGAGAACACAGTTAGAGGACAGACAGTGGTGGACCAAACCTTTTTAATAATGAAAAAGGGGGGCGGTCGCCTCTTAGATCCTGAGAAACAACCAATTCTCACCCATTTTTCAAAGGCCGGCAGGACAACAACCAGGCATGCTAGCGAAATGAAAATTAGTGTAAATGAAAGCAGACTAAATTCTCTTCAATACTAAGAAACCGAAACGAGATCCAGAATTAGAGTACCCCGCCAGGGGACCCAGCCAGTGTCAGGGTCCAAGGAACCCAAAGGACTTAAGATGCTTTTTGGTTTATTGGGTTGTTTAAACTTCTGACACTGGAAGGACCAGTGGTTTTAGCTCCTCATTGAGCCCCCTATCTTTGAAGCCATGGGGGGAAATGGTAGCCAGTTAGCCTGATTAAAGCCCCTGGGTTCTTTCAGTTCGGGAATCACAAAATCTCTACGAAGCGTACCAGAATGGCCATTTTAGTCACTGGACCAAGTAATGAGTTGGGCTTTGTCCTAACTGTATATTTATCCAAAGTGTTGCCCTGTGTGGGGTTTGAACACGTTACCTCTATCCAGATGCTTATGGCAGGCCAATACCAAATGCAACCGCCATGATCATGACCCCAGGAGGTACCAACAGTATAAATAAACACCATTCCTTATACTGAAATTTTCGGGGTTTTTTGCGAAAATGCCCAGGGTTCAAAGGCTGTTCTTTCTATAATGGGTAGAGCTTTACCAAGTTCAGAAAAAGTTAACATTTTCAGAATATGATATAGTTTTCTGAAAACAATTTTTTTTCAAAAAAAACTACCCTTTTAGGAAATCACCCTCAAAAACAAAGCTAAGTTTATTCAAAAGTCCCGGCGCATATTTCTAACAGCTATGTATATTAGCGTTGCATTAAAAAGCCGTGCAATATTATACACACATGTTTCCTATCAGAATAGGAATTTTTAATTTTCTTGGGAGCCCCTTGGCAGGTGGTAAAGGCCCCTTGTAGTGGGCCGCCCAGTATCTTAATAATTAATTATTATGGTCTAGTTCATCTCAGGAGACCTCTCTGGTCAAAATGATGCTGGCGTTGTTACTAACACCTAACTAATACAACCATCATGTCTGCTAAGTGAGGAAGAAGTTATATAACACAGTAGCGTAAGCGACAAAAACTGGATCCAGAAGAACCAAAACGCTACCAATGCCCTGAAGGCAATACACATATCTATGTGTACACAAAAGGTTATTGCATAAAAGTCCTAGTGGACCAGGATCAAATATTTTTGTTATTCAAGAAAAATTGGTAATAGAATTGAATATTCCTTATGAATCTCGGCAGGATCCTATCACTATTTTAGGATTTACAGGAGACAAATTCTCTAGTGGAAGGGATTATACCTGTCCCCTCTACTTGGAGATTGGAAAAAATGAACATTTGTTGAAAATTGTGTGCGAAATTGCACCAACCGGAAATTACGGAATAATAATTCCATTTGGGTGGTGGAATAATGAACATCTAATAAAGGAAATTCATAACTCAGGAAACGGGAGTTTTGAGGCTCCGGGATGCGAGCTCCATCTTTTACTGGAAGCGGAAAGTATTTCTATCGAATGGGATGAGGAGGTGTTGGAAGAGCCGGTGGCCTTAGTTATTGGTAGAATTGCGAGAATAGATGATCTGGAAGAAATAATCCTGGATTCAGTTCCCACACAATACCACGACTACAAGAACCTATTTCGTCCCTCAACTGCAGCAATACTAATGTCTCATCAAACCTTTGATCAGGCTATTAACCTTAAACCAGACTCTCAACCACCCTTGGGACCAATCTATCTGCTATCGAAAAAACAGTTGAGAGCACTAAGAACATATTTGGATGATATGTTAAACCAAGGCAAGATGTCCCCCAGCAAGTCTCCTGCCGGAGCACCAATACCTTTTGTTCCCAAACCGGATGGACACCAGAGATTGGTAGTAGACTACCAAGGCTTGTAACAAGGTCACCTTCCATATTAAATACCCTCTCCCTCTGATGACCGAACTACGGGATCATATTCAAGGAGCAACTATTTTTACCAAGCTGGACCTCAAAGATGGAGACCACCTAATCCACATACGAAAGGTTGATGAATGGAAAACTGTTTTCCATACAAGATATGGCATATGTGAATATAAGGTCATGCCATTTGAATTTGTTAATCTAATTGAAATATTCCAGTCAATTATGACTATAATCCTGAAAGACTTCCTGGATGAAGGGGTGGTAGTATATATCGATATCATACTCATATACTCTAAAAAGGAAAAGGATCCTGTCACTTTGGTAAAAAAGGTACTGGAACAACTATGAGAATATCATATGGCCATATCCATGTCAAAAAGCACCTTCCATGTCATATTTGTGGAGTTTCTCGGTTATATGTGGTGGTTGACGGAGTTACTATGAGCGAGCGCAAAGTTGACTCAATCAAGGCCTGGCAACGACCTACTTCAGTACAAGAAATCCAAATCTTTTTAAGATTCACCAATTTTTACCTGCGATTTATAAAGGATTTCTCTGCACGATGTGTACCAATTCCAGATGTATTAAAGGGAAATCCTAAGGATTTTGCTTGGAGAGAAACACAACAAATTGGATTTGATGAACTTAAGCGACGGTTCATCACAGCTCCCATACTATATCAGTGTCATCCTGAAAGAGAAACAGTAGTGGAAAAAGATGCAAGCGATTATGCTCTCGGATGTGTTATTTCCCAATATATGGACAAGAAGTTGCATCCTGATGCATTCTATTCCTGGAAGTTTACCCCTACAGAACGCAACTATGATATCCATGATAAGGAATTCTAGGCAATATTAGTTGATTTGGAAGAAGCGCGACATTACCTGGCAGGTACTGATGAGTCTTTCACCATCTATAGCGATCATCAAAATCTACAAAACTTTCTCATAACAAAAGCCTGGTTGGCAAGACAAATCTGATCGGCCTATAAGTTAACAGATTTTAACTTTAAAATCATTTACGGACCCGGAACCAAAAGAGGTAAACCTGATGCTTTAGCCAGGCGGCCCGAGTACCGCCCTAAAGAGGGAGCTGAGCATGCTAAGCAGGCTATACTTCAGTCACATCAGTGTGAAAACCTCCCAAGTAACCGAAACTTATTTGTCTCCGTTACATAGGGAAAAGCAAATTTACAACAACTCCAACTGGGATTGCCTAGAGGGGAAGCAAAGAATTTAGTTAGGATTAAAAGGCACCAAGAGGAGGCAAGAATCCCCACTCGAGGTTCTAGCTTAGTGGCAGGACATGACCTATACAGTACCAAGGTTTCCATAGTTCCTGTAAAAGGGCATGTGCTTATAGGGACCGGTAGAGCTATCGGACTCCTAATTGGAACATATGCATACATTCCACTACACAGTAGATTGTCAGTCAAGCATGCTATTTCCATTAGGGCCAGAATATTGGATGCGGACTATAGGGGCGAGGTTAAGATCCTGCTAATTAACAGTACGGAAAAAGGTTTTCAGGTACGGACTGGAGAGAGCATAGCACAAATGATTGTGGAAAAGATTGAGGAGAGAGAACTTCATGAAGTCATGGAGTTGGATGATAGGGAATGAGCAAGCCAAGGATTTGCCAGCTGGGCATCCGGTTGGAAGAAACTCAGCCGCCTTTATGTTTCCTACATTCTAATGCCAAACATGAGTACCTGGACCTGACCAATATTGCCCTTCACCCAATATGCATAAAAGGACAAACCTTAATGTCCAATGCAATAATTGCTAAGTGCGATGTCAGGAAGTTTGATATCAACTTCATGGCAAGGGTAAAAGAGAAAGCAAAAGACCATGTAGAGTGGACGCATATCAAACAGGAGTTACAACAATTAGGAGATGATAGCAAGCCAATGCCGAAATAATGGACCATGGCTGATGGAATGCTTTTCTACCAAGAACACCTCTATAGTTCCCAGGACGAAACCTTGCCAACCAATATTGCAAAAGGATGTCATGACTCCAAAGTTGCAGGACATTTCAGTTAAGAAAAAACTCCTGAGATTATCACTAGGGATTTTTACTGGAAAGGAATTACCAACTGGATACACAACTATGTATGGTCATGCACAGAATGCCAAAAGGCCAAGGCACCAAGGCACATACCCTTTGGCCTACTACAACTATTACAACTACCTTTTGCAGCTTGGGCATCTACCTCGGTTGATTTTATTACACAACTACCCAAATCAGCAAGTTACAGGCAAATTATGGTTGTAGTCGACCGATTAATGAACATGGTAGATTTTATCAGGCTGGAAGATAATGCGACCGCAAAATATGTCGCTCATGCATTTATCAAAGAAGATTGGAAACTAAATGGTCTACCAACTGAAATGATCTCAGACATGGACGCAAAGTTTGCAGGAGAACTTTTTAAGTTTCTGTTCAAGATGTTAGCCATAAAAAGAACCATGTCTACTTCATACGACCCTCAAACTGATGGACAAATGGAAAGGGTCAAGCTAGTGCTGGGAGGTTAACTATAGATATTTGTCAACTATGATCAGGATGATTGATACCACCTTTTACCAATCGCCGAGTATGCATACAACAACTCAGTAACAAGCGCACATGGAATAACCCCTTTCTTTGCAAACTATGGTTACCACCATCAAACAGAATGGATAAAGGAGCAAGACGCCCAGAATCCAGGAGCTACTCTGTTAGCTCACTAGATTAAACCGATATATGAAAAGGCAAAGGAATCACTTCAAAAGACTGGCGAAGAAATGCACAAGTACTAAGACCGCAAGGCTCAAAGTCAACCTGACTTCAGAATTGGTGATTTAGTTATGCTAAATGCGAAGAATATCCACACTAAGCGAGCATCCAAGTAGTTAGAAGTAAAATTATATGGTCCGTTCAGGATGCAGGAGCAACGAGGAGACCTCACCTATAAATTGGAATTATCTGAATGCTGGAAAATCTATCCTGTATTCCATGTATCGCTACTTGAGTCATAAATAACTACAGTTCGACCTGGCAGAGAACAACCACCCATGATACCGGAAGATGTTGAAGGTGACTTAGAATAAGAGGTGGAAAAAATCAATAAGAGTGAAATAATCTCTTATGATCGAAGATTTAAAGGACGGTTAAGAAACATTCAAGGACTTTGATACTTTGTTAAGTGTAGGGGATGTTCAGAAGATGAGAACACCAGGGAACCACCAGAGCACTTAGAGCATGCTCAAGAATTAGAAGAAGATTTTTATAAGGAAAATCCAAATATGCGAAGGTTGGGCTAAATAGTATCTACAGAAAGGTTTTTCCTGCTATGGCCAAGTTATTGCAGAAGGTTTTTTAACCCTACCGGAAGGAGTACTAAAAGGTGATATTGCTTCGGGGCGAAGCCTGGAAAGTGGGAGCAGATGTCACACATATGGGAAATTGTACAAATCATTTGATGTGATGATATATAGAACTGGGAGGTTACTATATGACAACAACCCATGCTGCCAAGAAGTAGTGTCTATAGAAGAGCTGCTCAGCCTTTGTGAAAGATCTAGACTTTAAAGTATGGAGTACTGAGACTTTGATAATCTGAATGCATATGCACTTGAGTGCATATAGGCATGAAAGAGAGCCATCCAGACTGATCAACTGGTATTCTGTAAGATGTTGGCAACCGGGCTACATCCACTTGAACTTAGTTCATTTGACCAATGAATCCAAGGCAATTTACTGGTGTAGTGCTAGACACCTTCCGAATAGTAAATAGTTCGCAGAATGATTTGACCGAGCGGGGCAGACATTTACAGTGTCAAACGGGGTTTTCCACCTTCCATGACCATGGCTATTATATTTAAGGATACTTCATATAAATGGCAAACTTAAGTACCAGGAGAATGGTATAAATAGTGAGTAGTTCCCCACAGTTAAGGGACATCCTCCGTCTCCTCTACACACCCGGCGATTGAAATCTCAACACCACGAGAAATCATCACCTACTCCACCATTCAGGTTCATACCCCCTCTGGCCATGCCATGGGGTGGGGACTTGTTTACCTCCAGCTCCCCTTGCCAAACTCATTAGGGTCTACCCCTTTGAGTCCATCCTCTCCTTTCCATCCTGGTTGATGGTTTCCTTTCCTTTCCCCACTCTTGTTTCGCCTCACTTAGCTTGTTTGCTCAGCCTTGCTTAACATTTGCACGGTCGGCAACACCCTACCTTCATACAGCTGGGAGACACACTTGCAGTAGGAGGAAAACCCCTACAGGCCTATGGTCGCTCTGCAGTCCAATGGTCGATTCCTCCACTCTCTGTTCTTTGAGAACTGCCTAGATGGGTATGCACATGGTTCTGTCCCTGATAATTGTGTCTACCCCTCCTCCTCCTCACCTCCTCTCTCCTCTCCTCACGGTGGATCGGCTGGCACCCTACTGCTCCCCCCTCCTCGAAGCTGGCACCTTACTGCCTCAACTATGGCTGGCACCCTACTGCTTCTCTCCTCTTCAGCTGGTATCTTACTACATCCCCTTTCTACGACTCTTGCCCACTGTCAAATCTGCTTTCAGTTACGCCTGGTCCTAGTATTGCACTGTCTCTTGGACTTGTGTTAATGCCGTCGGTTACCTTGGAATCCCAGGTCCATCATCAACCTGCCGGCGCCTTTATGAGTCCAATAGTAGTGGCCAATTTCCCCTTATCTGTTGTAGTTTTCGTCAAGGGTTTTCATTATACTTTCCTGCTTTCCTACTTCTTACTTTCAACCTGTTGACTTCTTAGCTAGCTGGAGGTTTGTTTGCTTGTAGGCGAGATGTACGGTTAGCCCCATACCAAAGGGTCCAGGGAGTTTGTGTTTTGATCCCTGGAGCGCAGAGGATGTTTGTTTGGAATTAAGGATTTGTTTTTGCCATAGTTAGCGCTCCATGCACGTTCTTGTACCTTAACAATGAATATCAGAGATAATCAAAATCAAAACCATACAGTTAATGGATCATCAAGCAATGGAGAAGAAACCTTATCAATATATTTAGTTATTAGGTAAACAACTTTAAAGCATTCAAGAAAAAGCTCTACCTTTTTATCCTTAATCATAACGGACCTTTGATGACTGTTCTTCTTCCCCCTCGATTCAAGCATGGCCTAGGGAATTCAACAGTACTGATTTGGCTATCCCGTAACACAAATAAACAAATTCCCACAGTGAACAAGAACCAAGACCTTCAAGGAAACAAAACACTTAGGTAAGAATTAAACCTGAACCATCAATTACTTCATCAGGAACGAGGAGGCAGAAGGAATCTAGCAGAAGGCTGTCGGTAAGCCGATCGAGGAGGATGGAGCATTTGGTAGACAATGTAAATTGCCGTACCCTGCGGAAATCGTTGCAGTATGGTGCCAGCAGATATGGAGTATTAGGGTGACAGCTAGGAGGCACTAAGGTGCCAGCTAATCAACTGTCAGGAAAAGAGGAGATGTTACACACATGGTATATGGTACTCTACTTTCGAGTCCAAAGATGTGGTGGTATATAGCGCTGGGAGGTGACTATATTGACTATAACCCACACTGGCAAGAAGTAGGATCGTATCCAGAACTACTCAGCCTCTGTGAAAGATGATAGAGTAATTTAACCAAGTGGATCTATTACGTATTCTGCATTCTTGATAATCCAAATGAGGCTGCACAAGAGTGCATATATGCAGGAAAGTTGGCCATCCATACAGATGACCTGGTATTCCTTATAATATTCTCAAATGGGCGGTGTCAACTTGAACTTAGTTCATTTGGCATAGAGATCGAGGGCTATCTACTGGTGGAGTGCTTGACATCCTCAAAGAAATTGACAGTCTGGGGGATCATTTGCTCTAGTGAGGTCATACATCTTCAGGGACAAACTGTGTTCGCACTCTTTGGATCATGGCCGAAGTGTCTAACGATACTTCGTTTATATGGCCTACCTGGTACTGACAAAAGTGTATCAATAGTTAGCAGTCCCCCATGGTTAAGGGACACACTCCGCATCCCCTATTTTCCTCCCTCTTGAAATTCTTACGCTTTTTAGCAGATGAAAACTGCGCTTTTTAGTGCGGCAACGGCCACGACACACCAAATCTTGTCATTCGCTTAAGCTTCATTCTTTAGCGACACAGCCTCGCTTCCTGTGTAACAGTGATAGCCCAGCTTCCCCTAGCCCCTCAAGGTCAGCCTTACGCACCCAGCACTACATAGCCCCCTACTCAAGCCACTCCTCCTGCGCCAGCACCCCTGGCACTCTCCCTTACCACCTGATCACCACCTAGAACCTCCTGGAGTCTATAGTCACCCAGTTTAGCCTCTCGCATGAATCTTTAACTGTGTTCGATAACTCCCTCCTCCACAATCTTTCTGATTGGGAGGCCACCAACGTCACGCTCTTATGAACCCCCCTCTCCGGAATCAGTGAAGTAGCTAGCCGACTTACCACACTGACCACGTGGGTGGATGCGATCTCCCCTGCTACCTCGGCCCCTGCCCCTCCCTCAGCTACAGCCACTCCCACTATTGCAGCCCTGGAGGCCACAGTCAGAGACCTCTCCCTTCGCGTCACGGCAGGAGCCACTACCAGGCAGCCCCCTCCTCCTCTGCCTGTCCCCCCTCGCCCCCCACCAGCTCGATCTAGGTCTCTCCCCAACTCCGAACCCCAACCTGCACAAGTGGCAAATCAAGGCCCTGACCCCTACCTTCCCTGCTATAACAGTGTTGAAAAACAGTGGTATGGTAACCCCGCCGCATATGCCGTCCGACACCCATGCTCCTTGGAAGCACAAGAGTACAGGGCTGGCAAATACCCTCCCCTAACCGAGTTTCCCTCACAACCCTCATCCTCAAGCACTAGACCCACCCGCACCCAGTCCCGTCCAGCCAACAAGTCTCATGCTGCTGTTGCAGCAGGACTGTCCTATGTACTAGGATCTAAAAGCAAAGGGAAGAAGCACGCCATGCCGGCACAAGTCGCAGTGTCCAACGACTGCAGCCCTCATTCTTTAGGACCGGCACCATTGCCCTCCGCCGAGTGGAGATTCTTCGCCCTTCGCTCCTTACCCGCCCCTCATATAGATCCTGACCGGATGGCAGCCACCGCCTCCGACCTGATGGCTGCCGTCCTGCGGCAAGCAAACTGCCCTTTTCACCTCTACTTCTCCGTACTTGTCAATACTAAAGGATCTCTCACTCTTCCGTGAACTGACCCATACACACCTCCACTTCTGATTCACCCTACTATGAAGCTATGACTAACCGTCTTAACCCAGCTTTTCCAGTAGGAAACAACCCTTACCCCCTAGTGTGCCCCGCCCCAAACGAAGTCCAATTGGCCATGCACAGCCTACCTATAGCCTACCTTCTTGAGGACCAACCTGACCTGTTCCCTGCCCTCTCTGAGTCAATTTGCAATGCAAGTGACGTCGTCATGTACACAGCGCGCTTTCGCTAGACCAACCCTGATATTCGAGCCACAAATACCACTATGTCCCTAGGAGTTACTGTGGCTCCTGATGATGTCAACAGGCTTGCCTCCACCATCTGTCTCTTCTCCAGGCCGCGCAAAGTCGAAATGGCCGACTCCTCAGGGAAGTTTATGCAATGCAGGAAGTGTTGGCTTTACGGGCACCCCTCCCTCATGTGAAAAGTCATTACCCCAACCTGGCTCATCAGTGCTCTAGCACATACACAAGCGCCTACCGCTGCCAAAATCCTATATGTCCCAAGGGCGGGAAGACCAAGTCCATTCCTGGGTTTGCCCCGCCTCCCCCCTCATGTGGTCTAGTTGCGCAGGAGCCCACCCTGCTATAGACCTTTCCTGCCCATCCCACCCCCTTTTTCCCACTAATGATTACACCCCCTCTGAGTCTAAGGGTGTATAAGGTCCGGAAGATGTTATGGACAAGAATGCACCCACCCTACCAGACCCACTCAGGACTCCCTCCCCAACCACTGCCACTATGGATCTTACAACCCCCAGACAGCCAGTCCCACTAACTGGCGCTCCAGGTAACCCTAGCCCCAAATCTGTTGCACTGGTCCCAACCTGGCTCTCTAGGTCTCCGCTCCCAGACAGCCTATCAGGCTTCCCCTACCTATAAGTCCTGCCATGGTCCCCCCTTTTCTAATGCAGGCTCCAGACACCCCCCTCACCCTTGTTCTGCACAACTGCCTTTGGAGCTGGAATATATTCCTGTCCTTATTCAATAACCTTAAGGCTATGCCCACCCTGCCACACTAGGTTGCCCTCCTGGATACTCCGGTCATCAAGGGGCGACTACCAATATTCACCTACTATGAATCTTTTTCAACACCTACTACTAACTGTGCCAAACCTGTGGTTGCGGTTTGTGCTCTCCTTGACTTCATACAAGCTATTGCACTACTATCAGTTTTCTTCGACCGGCTGGACTTTATGGCATTTGATATTCACTCCCGCTCAGGCCTGTTTAATTCAGCTCATTGGGTTTTTAGTGTTTACAATGCATACTCCACTACTAGGCTCTCATCCCACCTCCATACGATCACCCCACCTTCCTTGTTTAAGGAACACTCTTTCCCCACCCTCCTGGGTGGGGATGTGAACCTTCATCATCCTCTTTCCGACCCTCTATGGGTCCTTTCTGATACTAAATTTAACCTCTCATCCCCCTATATTGACCTGGCCTCTGAGCTAGGCTACTAACCTTTAAACACACCAAGTGTATTTACTATATTCTCCTTCAATGGCACATCCAGACCTGGAGTCTTAGACCTTGCCTTCGCTAATCCATCTCTTGCCCCCTTTGTTAGCTCATGGGGTGTCACACTCCCTCTGACTGGCTCTGACCATGTCCCCATCACAATCGCCCTCTCCACCCCTTTCCTACGCCACCCTGACCCCACCCCTAACTGGACCAAAATAGATTGGCACACTCTCTCCCCTCTAATCAAGGATCTATCGGTCCTACCACCTCCCCTGCTCCCAACCTCCACCTCACTTAGTGCTTGGTTCGACCGCCCACTGGGTACCTTCACTTCCCTCCTAGCACTGCACACACCAAACAATGGTCTTTGCTTTAGCTCAAAGCCATGGTGGACTGTTGTGCTATCACAGCTCTGCCAAGCTTGGAACAGAGAGGCACGAATGTCACAAATGTCCCCCTCCACCACCCTCTCTGACAGCGCCCGTGCCTCCCGCCTTGTATATTTCAAGGCCATAAAAGAGGCCAATGCAGCACAGTGGAATTTATTCCTTGCCTCATTGGACTCCAAGGCAGTAAGGGGTGCCCTCCAGATTGCTAGGAAACGCCCCAGTCACCGGTTGCCCTCCTTTCCCAATGCCACGACACCCATTGTAGTCAACACCTCCCTGTTGCAAGACTTTTTTCCCTCCAAAAGACTCGCAACCCTTGCCATCTATCCTGCGACCTTTACTGTATTTCCGGCCGCTTCAGGAACTGGAAGTCTCCCTTGCCCTTCGCAAGTCCTCCAACACCTCAGCCCCTAGGCCTGACCTGATCCCCTATGGCATATGGAAGAGGATTAACAATATCAACCCCAACATCCTCACCTCCCTCCTAGGCCCCCTACTGACCTATGGTTTCCATTTCCCCTCCCTTAAAAAAGCCAACGGCATTGTCCACTCCAAGCCCGGCAAATCTGACTTCAACCCCACCTCCTCTTTCCGAGTGCTTGTCCTTCTAGAAACTATCTCCAAGATTCTGGAAAGGATAATGGCAATCCGCCTATCGCTAATAGCCCGCACTGTAGGCCTAATACACCCAAAGTAATGCGGCTCGCTCCCGGGACTCAGCACATTTGGCATATGCGCTGTCCTCATACACGAAGTCTGCATACTGCAGCGTGCAGGCCTCAAGACCTCTACCATCTTCCTTGACATCAATGGAGGCTTTGATCATATCTCCTCTAGTTGTCTATCTTCCCTACAGTGTGCCAAAGGCATATCTCCTTATATTGTTTCTAGGGTTCGTTCTTTTTTGACGGACTGCAAATGCCGACTGATTTTTCAGGGCTGCACTAATATTTTCTTGCCTGTTCAAGTCGGTGCCCCCCAAGGCTCCCCTATCTCGCCTTTGATATTTGTAATTTATGCAGCTTCCATGCACTTGTTTATCCCTAAAGGGATTATGTTTACCTATGTTGATGATTTTACTATTACTGTTGGGTCTGGGTCATACTGTAGGAACACACAGCTTCTTCAATACTACTATACCCGCCTTTGCAGGAAGGCCACCCCACATAGAGTGTCCTTCTCCATCCCCAAAACCGAACTCATCCACTGGCGAATTCCAAGTGATCGTTGTCCCTCCTCATTGGCTCACGTCAATCTCGATGGAAGACTTTTCCATCCTTATTCCATACTCCGATGACAAGGATACTGGTTCTCACTCTTGATGGAAACCTCCTCTCTATTCCTCCAGAGGCTAGCCCTTGCGCAAGGTGCCGTTGGTCTCATAAGGCAACTCTCGCCTCCTGGCAGAGGCATAGTCCCCTACCTAAACCGCAGGCTGGCCATGGGCCTGCTCTTACCAATCCTCACTTACGGAGCTGACCTCCTCATTCCTAACACTGCGATGAGGGGGAAAATGGAAGTCTTTTGGAGCAAGGTCAAACGGTGGGTCACCAATTGCTTCTCATCGACTCTATTATCTATCCTACCCTGTGAGGTTTGCCTCCCCCCTCTCAACTCGCTCCTCCCCCATCACCACCGGATTGCCACGCTACGGCTTGCCTACTCCCCTCCCTGGATCAACCTCGCTGCAGCCTGGTTCCTTTAGGCATTTCCATCTTTTTTCCAACTTTAGGGCAGGGGACTCCTCCCACCCCTTCCTTCGTGGCCTTAGGGCCAACGATATCCAGCTCTGCTGTAACCAACCAAGGCCCATTCGCGGCGTCCGTTCTCACCTATCCATCGATGAGATGTGCTACCCCTTGATCAAGGTGGCATAGGACGGTTTCTAACTCCCATAGATAAACTCCCGACTCCTACTGGGCAATGTCTTTGCCACCACGCCTCCGATCCCAGGTGCCGTCTCCTATAAACTGATCAAGGAAGAGTGCAGAAAGGACCTCCTCGCTGATTGGACACTCCAGTCTGCACCCCCCCTTTACTACCAGTACAAGCCGTCCCTCTGCACAAACACCATCATGGGACTTGACCGCTTTAGACCTGGGCAAAATCACAAGATGCGAGGTGGCAAGATCTAACTTGCCGCACAACCCTCATGGAGCAATGCTGATCGTTCTCCCACCTGCCCTTCCTGCTACTCAGTGGATGAAACCTTTGAACTTGCAATTCTCCACTGCCCTTCCAAGTCCCAAGAACGCTAGCTATACTTGCTGAAGCTGTCCTCGATGGGCGATGGCTCTCCACTTTGCACTGACCTGAACATGATCCTAGCTCTCGCGTCATGCATCTGAGCTACTTGTACAAACTTCCCACCCACTATGCCTGCGGCTTTTTCTACAGCTTCCTCCTCCTCTTCTGACTATGACTTAGACTAAGTGGTTTTTCATTCCTGCTATATCTTTCCTTGCTATTATGATTTCTTTTGATTTCATTTTATTCTATACTTTTTGAATTATTCGCCATGGTTGAGCGCAGTAACAGTGTGGTTATAACTAGGGGAGAACTTGTTCGGTTATATCTTTTGCTTTGCACCTTTGGAATTAACGTTTCGTTTATGCCATAGCTAGCTCTCCATGCAGGTTCCTCAACGTTAACAGCGAATATCTGAGATAATTAAAAAAAAGAGAAATTATAAAAAAAAAAAACTGTGTAGTCAAGGAATCATCAAGCAACGGAGAAGAGACCTTAAAAATAAATTCACATTCACTCAATTCAAATTCAGTTATTCAATTCAAATTCAGCCTTTGAGAACCTTTATCTTTTATCATACTTTTACCAAGCATTCCTGACAGTTTTTGATTTTCTCGATACGCGCACGGCCTAGTCAATTCAACAGTACCAAATTGGCTAACCCGTAACAGGAGAGAAGGAGGTGAGGATCGAAAAGGGGTGGACCCGGTGATAAACATAGTGGTGTGCATAGTCATCTGGGCAGTTCTCTTCAAAGTCAGGGTGGGGGAATCGACATTCAAACTGCAAAAGCAACTGTAGGCCTGTAGAGTGTTTCCCCCTACTGCAATCATGTCTCCCAGACGTACAGGGAGGTCAGAGGGAATTCCCCACTGTGCAAATGTTAAGCAAGGCAGAGCAAAAAGTTAAGCGAAGCAATTCACAAGCGGGGAAAGGAGAAGAACCATCATCAAAGATAGCAGATTAGGTGAGACCGATCTCAAAGGGGTAGACACTAATGAGCACTGAGAGGAGAGAATCATCAAGACAAATCCCCACCGACTGGCATAGCTAAAGGATGAGTTTGAGTCGAAAGGAAAGTGGTGATGATTTCCAGGAGTATAGAGATTTCAATCGTCAAGTGTATAGAGGAGACCAAGGATGACACTTATCTACATGGTTTTTTGATTTGTATTTTAAATTATCTCATATATTCATTGTTAAGGTACAAGAACATGCATGGAGTGCTAGCTATGGCAAAAACAAAACCTTGATTCTGATCAAACATCCTCAGTATCTCCAGGGATCAAAACCCGTACTCCTAGAACACTCTGGTATGACACAAACCCATATCTCGCCTACAACAAATAAACCCCCTGCTAGCTAAGGAGACAATAGGTTCAAAGTAAGAAGCAAGAAAGCAGGAAAGCATAAGGAAAACCCTTGACGAAAAGTACTTCAGATAAGCAGAAATTAACCACTACTTTATACCCATAAGGGCTCCAACAGGTTGATGATAGACCTGTGATTCCGAGGTAACTGATGGCATTAACAAATGTCCAAGAGACTGTGCTACACTAGGACTAGGTGTAACTGAGGGCAGAGTTGACTGTGGGTCAGATTCGTAGAGAGGGGAGGTAGTAAGGAACCAGCTGAAGAGGAGAGGAGCAGTAGGATGCAAGCCATGGTTGATGCAGTAAGTTGCCTGCTGAAAAGGAGGGGGAGCAGTAGGGTGCCAACTGATCCAACGTGAAAAGAGGAGAGATGAGGAGAGGAGGAGGGGTAGACCCAATAATCAGGGACAAAACCATATGCGTATCCTTCTAGGCAGTTCTTAAAGGTCAGAGAGTGGAGGAATCGACAATTTGACAGCAAAGCGACCGTGAGCCTGTATGGAGTTTCCTCCTACTGCAAGTGTGTCTCACAGCTGTTTGAAGGTAGGGTGTTGCTGACTGTACATATGTTAAGCGGGGAAGAGCAATCAGCCAAGTGAGGGGAAACAAGAGCAGGCAAAGGAGAGGAAACTATCAACTAGGATAGAAAGGAGAGGATGAACTCAGACGGGGAGGCCCTAATGGGTTCGGCGAGGGGAGATGGAAGTAAACAAGTCTGCACCCCTCAGCGTAGTCAGAGTGGGTGGTAACCCGCTTGGTTTTGATGGTAATCATTTCTCGTGGGGTGGAGATTTCAATCACCTAGTGTATTAAGAAGACTGAGGATGCCCTTCACTAAGGGGGGTTTATTATATTTTTGTTATGATTTTGTCATATATTTGTTGTTGAGGTACAAGAACGTACATGATGCGCTCTCTATGATAAAAACAAAACTTTAATACCAAACAAACATCCTCCATGTCTCCAGGGAGCAAAACCCGTACTGTCAGGACACTCTGGTATGGGCAAAACCGGACATCTTGGCTACAAGCAAACAAATCCCCAGCTTGCTAAAGAGACAACAGGTTGAAAGTAACAAGGAGGAAAGCAGGAAAGTATAAGGAAAACTCTAGACATAAACTATTACAGATAAGGAGAAAATTAGCCACTACTTTGGACCCATAAGGGCGGCAGCAGGTTGATGATGGACCTAGGATTCTGAAGTAACTGACAGCATTAACACAAGTCAAAGAGACAGTGCAATACTAGGACCAGGCGTAACTGAAGGCAGATTCGACCATGGGCAGCAGTCGTAGAGAGGGGAGTTAGTAAGGTACCAGCTAAAAAAGAGAGAAGCAGTAGGGTGCCAGCCATGGTTGAGGCAGTAAGGTGTCAGCTTCGGGGAGGGGGGATTAGAAGGGTGCTAGCTGATCCACTGTGAGGATAGGAGAGATATGAGGAGGAGGAGGACGAGGGGTAAAACCAATTATCAGGGACAGAACTGTATGTGTACCCATCTAGACAGTTCTCAAAGGACAGGGAGTAGAGGGATCGACCATTGGAGTGCAATGCGACCGTAGGCCAGTAGGGAGTTTCCTCCTACTGCAATTGTGTCTCCCAGCTGTATGAATGTAAGGTATTGCTAACCATGTAAATATCAAGCAAGGCAGGGCAAACAAGCTAAGAGAGGTCAAATAAGAGCTGGGAAAGGAGAGGAGACCATCAACTAGGATGGACAGGAGAGAAGGGACTCAAAGGGGTAGACCCTAACAGGTTGTGCGAGGGGAGATGGAGGTAAACAAGTCCCCACCCCATTTCATAGCCATAGGGGGTAAAAGCCTACTTGGTGGAGTTGGTGATGACTTATCGTGGTGTTGAGATTTCAATCGCCAGGTGTGTAGAGGAGACGGAGGATGAGCCCATAAGTACAGGTTTTTTTTTTTTTTTTTTTTTTTTTTTTTTT
>QFET01011493.1:0-32116 GCA_003316355.1 Tuber calosporum | reverse complement strand
CCTCCCGAGCTTTACACATCATCAAGCAACGGAGAAGAGATCTTATCAATATCATACGTCCTACCTTGAAATCTTTAGCCTTCCTAGACAATCTCCGTCTACGACTTGATTTCTTAAGCCTAGCCTGATTCGCTTGACCTTAGAATCGGCTACCCTTAACAGTACCGCCAGTGGCTCGATATATCCTATGTGAGCCAACCAGCTGGATTTGCTTAGCAAATACCTACAGAAAATGCAGGATCAAGGCAAAATCGTGGAAAGTAAATCTCCTGCAGGGGCCCCAATTTATTTGTCGCTAAACCTGCTGGTTTAATGCAGCTATATGTGGACTACCGACAGTTGAATAAGCTAACGGTGGGCAGCAAATATCCGTTACCCCTAATAAGCGAGCTCCGTGACCGGGTACCAGGGGGCCAAATATTCACTAACCTCGACTTAAGAGATGGTTATCACCTCCTAAGAATAAAGGAAGGAAATGAGTGGAAAACAGCTTTCCAGACCAACTATGGCCCCTTTGAATACTAACTAATGCCATTCGGACAGGTAAACGCGCCAGCCACATTCCAGGCCATGATAAACAATATTCTGTGCGAATTTTTAGATCATGGAGTGGTGGTCTATCTAGACGACATCTTATTATACTCTAAGACAGAAAAAGAACACGTTGACTTGGTCAAGAAGTTACTCTCTTCCTTGGAAGAATATGATCTAGCAGTATCAACCACCAAGTCGGTTTTTCACGTTGATACAGTGGAATTTTTAGGGTATATTGTGGCAATTGATGGAGTCACCAGGACTTAACGAAAGGTTGAAAGCATAATAAATTGGAAGGCACCAAGGTCCGTCAAGGAGGTACAAATATTCAACGGCTTTGCCAATTTTTACCGACATTTCACCAAAGATTTCTACAAAATCTGCAAACCAATAACTGAAACGTTGAAGGACGACCCCGGTGAATTCAGCAGGGGGCCGGAACAAGGCGGGACATTTAAAGAAATTATGAAAAGATTCATCTCCGCCCGTATACGCGGGCATTTCTACCCTGACAGATACATAATTGTGGAAACAGATGCTAGCAATTTTGCGCTAGGATGTGTCCTCTCCCAGTTTAAAGACAAAAAGCTATATCCGGTAGTTTTCCACTCACTGAAGCTGAGCCCAGCAGAGGGAAATTATAAGATCCATGATAAGGAACTAGTAGCAATTCTAGAAGAATTTAAAGAGTGGGAACAGTACCTAGTCGGACCAGAAAAACCAGAAACTGTGTACTCTGATGACCAGAATCTACAGAACTTCCTTACAACTAAGGTTTGGAATCCAAGGCAAATACGATAGGCTCAGCAACTAGCGAACTACAATTTCAAGATTGTCTACCGACCGGGAAAACGAGGCAGAAACCCAGATACACTAGGCCGACAGCCGGAGTATCGTCCTGAAGAGGGAGCTGCACATAGCGAACAGTCAATACTCAAGCCTTCTCACTTGCAAATCACATTGGTGCACTTAAATCAGCCAGAAAGGGAGGAAAGAGGCATTCGCACAGAGTCTACTGATTTCTTGCGAATAAAATTGCTCTCTCCTAAAGCATGAATGCATACCAAAGCGTCCCGACTGGCAGCCTGTTAGGCAAATGTCAATGAGGTACTGAATTCAGAACTGCATTCATATAAAAAATGCGCTGACAAACCTACTCATACCCCTCCGACCCCGTTATTGGCCCAACAAGTCACCTGCATCACCTATGGCAAAAGCGGCCCCTCACCAAAAAGCCATAATTTGGCGCCCCCCTTACAAAACCATATACGTCGTTACCGTCCGTCCGACGGGATGCTGTTGGCCGGGTATATGAAGAGGGATACCCGGCCGTGCCAATGCAACTGTACTCAAGTGCATCAGAATGGTGTCCGCAGAGCTATTACCATTCCCATAAAGCCTTCGCTGGAGGTGGTCAAAAGTGACGAGACGCACTGTATGAAATTGAGAATATGGTAGGTGGGTTAAAGGGAAACACTGAGAACAAACTTAGACCCTGTTTGCAAGCATAGAAAGGTCCATAGACCTCTCGGAACAAGTCAATAAGGAAAGGAGGAGCCAAAACGATATGTTATTGGACCGATCGTGAGCTCCAGTCATCCTGAAAGCCGCCTAAATGCTGCCGGTAGTAGCGGGAGGAAGCAGATTGGGCGACAACCATGCTGGCCACTTGGTGTTCAAAGAAACCATTGGTAGATTCCATGATGGACTGCCTGGTTTGAAACGGCGGAAGAAGGAACTACGTCTCAGACTGTGAAGGGTAACACACCCACAGAGAAAGCTGAGCTCTGATGTGTCCATAAGCAGTCGGAGGAAACATATTCTCCAGGTTAAATCGCCTTCGCACTAGGATCATCAAAGATAGTTTGGAGAGAAAGTACATAGTTGTATGGAAAGTAGTTGTAGTCCGCGAACACACAGACGGGGGATATAAATATCGAAGTGCCTCTTGTGCTTTAGCCATCATCAAGCAACGGAGAACAGATTTTATCAATATCATTCGTTTTGACCCAAAGATCTTTACCTTAGAGCCTTCCTAGACAATCTCAATTTACCAAGAAAGATTAGAGCCTAGTCCGATTCGCTTGTCCTTAGAATCGACTACCCTTAATAGTATATTGATATTTCTCCTTGTTACCAAGCCTCTTTACATAACTACTGCCACCTCCAAGTCATATCTCAGTAATCAGATAAGCTCATAGCTGATTCCACACTCCTCGACGAGCTACTGCTCGAACAACATCCTTTACAATACACCTCCTCATTCGAAGAAATACTTGAAAACTCCTTCTAGGAGATTCAATTCTATATACCTCAGGAAACCTCCTCGTACACCAATTCCCTACTCCTCACTACCAAATGATATTTCCAAGAAATCTACGAACACTTCTACATTCCCACCTTCCTGTGGAAAGCGTTCCAAGACTACCAAGCTGAAGAAGAAGGAACCTTCAGTTCTTTCTACTTTACCTCCCTCTTCTTCACCCCATCACTTTGGAGATTAGGAAAACATCCTGAGTCCCAATAGAACAAGATGGCACGACAATTGACGGTCGACACAGACCAAGCCATGTCTGACATTGAGGAAGTTATCCTAGTTAGAAGCGACCATGCACCTGGACGCTTCTGGTCACCTTTGGCACATCACCACCTGTCACAGCTAAGTGGAGCCAGAAAGTCAGCCCCAGGAACTCGATCCAACAGTCCCATTCCCCCCGACGCCAGATATCCAGCAATGGATAGATTAGCGGACCGCATAGGCCAGGTACTGAGCTGCTTCGACCGTACCCTCCGGGCATCAGTTGATGTGCAACATCTGGCCTACGATGAACTATCAGGTCTAGCTCACGATCAGGCAAATAAACTCCAGCACCATGCTCAATGAATAACCCGTGGGGAACGAATTATTAGCAAAGAGTTGCAGCAAGTCAACTTGTGGCTTAAAATGTTAGCAAAAGAAACCGCCTACTTCAAGACGCAACTACCAAACGGTTGGAGGCAAAATTGTGGGCACAAGAAGAACAGGCTTCACAACATGAAGTGGTAAGTACCCACCTTCTTCCTAACATTGGGACAACAGGACAAGAGTCGCTGCATCGAGACCGCCAGTTAGAACAGGGGTTGGCAAGACCAAAGGCAGAACTCCTTCAATGACAAGTGGCCGCACCAAATGAATATGAGAGAACCAGAGAGGAGTTACGAGGACTTCACCAGCGCCTCAAGCAGGAGCCGGCAGAATTGGAGCCCTATGTGGTCAGGCATAATGTCGCATAAGAGCAACTAAATGGAATGTTGACTCGAATGAATGAAACTTTTGGGTCACTACAAGTTGCGAGAAACACACCATGTGTGTGGGAAACAGTGGCACCAGAGCTGGTGGAAAATCCGTGTTTGGATAAACGAACCACAGCCGAGGGCGGAGAAGAGTTCCAGTTCATTCCCCATAGAGATAAGGGAAAGGCGGTGGATCGTGGGGATGGAAACAGATATAGCGGAAGAAAGCCACCACCGCCCCCTCCAGCGAATGCACCCAACCCGGGAGATGATGACCCTGGGTCTGAAATCGGAGGTGGCCCCTCATGACGAGGTGGTGAGCCATCAAGAAGACCCTTGCCTGGGAATAAGTTCGAATCCGAAGCGGACGCGTGGGTTGACCGACTAGGGCACGCCTTGTCAAGGACCAACCGACAGCAAGATGATCCACCATTCAAGTATGAGAATAAGCCAGCTCAGGATGTGCGAGTATGGTTATTAAATTGGGAGGACTACTTTGGGAGAAACCCATGGCAAGGGGAAAATGATGAAGAACGTATCAAGTATGCGTTAGGAAGAAAGAAAGGAAGGAGGTAGCCCCTTTCTCGATAACATAACATAAGCAAAAGACCGTGGACCTCAGATTGCATAAACCTGAGGATTATAATTCCTGGATCAGTTTCTGAGCCAAAGTTACAGAACGATTCTCAATACTGCATATGGCACAAAATGCCTTAGGCGAGATGGAGAAGGTCTGGTATACAGGGGATATAGAGAAGTATCTCCTCCCCATGGTAAACCACAATATTGAGCCGGAAGTATCTGGTATCGCTTAGAGAACTATAATTCAGCGGCAACTTGCCATTGAAGCCATGCGTACGCTATCACAGGAGAATAACGACTTGGATAGAGAATGGATAAAGGCAGTCCGCAGGGTTACCAAAGCGGAAGAATTGTTCCAGTAACAACAAGGGCTCCTCAGAAAAAACGACCCGTGGAAAGGTGACTTCCACAAAAGAAAACGAGAGGAGGAATCAAAATCCAGCAAGAACACCGCAGGAAATACAAAATGGAAACCCTATACGGCAGCTGAAAAGGCTTCCTAGAAATTGAAATAACAAGAGGAAAAATGGGAAAAAGCCCACACTGAAGGAAAGGTTGATCACACAAATGGGATTGAAGCTCACAAAGGAATCCCTGAGGACAAAATCGAAGATCGAAAGAAAGCGAATCAATGCACCTGTTGCACGGTGGCCAACCATACTTGGAAGTTCTGCAGGAAACAGGCCCAAGTATCGCTTAAAGGACAGAAAAGGGTAAATTTTAAACCCCAATATCGACGACCCCAGAAAACAATGTGGCAACCAGAACCCACAACCAGGGTTAACCAAACCAACCAGCCCAGGATTAGGTAACAGGAGGACGTGGGTGAAACCTAAACAAGGTTTTCAGGCTCCGGCAGCGACGGTGACCAGGTACTCGGTTATGTACCCGTTACCGAAACCAAAATCAACAAGGGGGCTCGACCTCTTCTAGGTTCTACTAGTAGGTATTCAGCGCTTCTCCGTGGGAAACTCAAAACCAGAGCGAGAGTCACGAAAAGCAATCCAGACCTACGGGAGTATCGCAGACCTAAGAATGACAGTAGAGCAAGAAGTGATTAACTTGGATGGTGGCTCGTGGTAGTCCGGGACTAACTCTGGGAACCTGAATCTCAAAAAGAAGAAAGTGGAGCGTCACATTTGGTGTATATCGGACCTCAGTACGGAAGACGGTCAACTAAACCCACATCCTTATAAAGCCCTAAATCCTTACATGAGATCCAAGGAAGAGTGGACAGACCAGTGCTCACTAGGGACTTCTCAAGAATAACAAGGGGAAATCATCCTAGCCTGGAGCGTGAGAAGCCTTCCAGGTACGAAATATTGTACAGGATGGCAGGACAACGGAATAGTTGAAGAAACGGAACAGGAATCCAGACATCAAGAAAAAGGAAGTGGAAAACGAATGAGTAACTTCGGCTACCTAGTCCACACGCTAAATGGGGCTGGGTATATCCGTCCCAAACCAGGACTCTGGCTTGGTGGCCAGGATAGGCACGATAGACTCATGGGGTAAACGTGGCAATGAGTGCAGAATCTCAAGAGCCCAAATACCCTGATATATTGGAAACAATACGAGTGCGGCTCCAGTAAAGATAAAAGTGTGGGCAGAGAAGGGTAAATGGCAGGTGTATGGGAACCCTTCGGCAAGGGGTAAAGACCGCTAGTAGTGGGCTGCATAGTACCGCCAAGACAGAGATTTTAGTTTGTCAGAGGAGGTCTTAATAGTCATAATCATGCGCGCATGGTAACAAACACCCCAAGTTACCACAACAACGAAAATGTCCCACAAAAGACCTGCACAGGCCCCTACCGGCCCAAATAAAAGAAATAAAACAGTAGCATCTGCCCCGCCTTATTATTCATGCACAGAAGGCAGAGCAATCATTGAAGTAAATGGCAAACGGATCCCAATTCGCGTTCTATTGGACTCAGGGTCTAATATATTCTTAATTAACCAAGAGCTGGTTAATAAGCATTGCCTACTATACCACACTCGCACAAATAGTTTGGACATTTACACCTTTAAAGGAACCACTGCAGCCAATGTGGGAAAACACTACACACATTCTATTCACTTAGAGATCGGTAACAACACACATCGATCTCACATCTCTTGTGAAATTGCCAATGCTGACAAATATGACCTTATTATCCCATTTGGATGGTGGCATACAGAACATCCCATAAGGAACATCGAGGATGCACAAAAATGGACATTTAAAGTCGTGAAATGCCAAAGTCATGTTAATGATTAAGGCATAGACTGGACATTTGTATGGGACGAGACCATGGCCTACGAACCAGAAGCACGATACATTGGAAGAGTTGAAATAGCACCCACTCCGGAGTCAAAAGAGATTCTGCAAATACCACTGGAATACCAAGAATTCAAGAGGGTTTTTGCACCAGAAATGGCAGTGAAACTAGCCAGGATAGGAACATTTGTCCAGGCTATTGACTTGATACCTGGCCTGGTACCGCCATGGGGCCCTATATATCCTATGTGAGCCTACTAGCTGGATTTGGTTAGCAAATACCAGCAGAAAATGCAGGATAAGAGAAAATCGTGGTAAGTAAATCCCCTGATAGGGCTCCTATTTTATTTGTCCCTAAACCTGACGGTTCAAAGAGGCTATGTGTGGACTACTGACAGTTAAATAATTTAACAGTGGCCAACAAATCCCCGCTACCCCTAATGAGCGAGCTCCATGACCGGGTGGCAGGGGCCCAAATATTGACTAAGCTTAACTTAAAAGATGGCTATCACCTCCTAAGGATAAAGGTAGGCGATGAGTGGGAAATTGCATTCCGTATACGATACGGCCATTTTGAATACAAAGTAATCTCATTCAGGCTGGTTAACGCACAGGCCACATTCCAGGCCCTGATGAATAAAATTCTACGTGAATTTTTAGATCATGGAGTGGTGGTCTACCTAGACGACATTCTATTTTTTACTCCAAGACAAAGAAAGAACATGTCGACTTGGTCAAAAAAGTACTCACTCGCTTCGAAGAATATGATCTGGCGGTTTCGACCACCAAGTGAGTTTTTCACGTGGATCCAGTGGAATTTTTGGGGTATATTGTGGCAATTGATGAAGTCTCCGTGATTGAAAGTAAGGTCGAAAGCAAAAAAATTGGAAGGCACCAAGGTCGGTCCAGGAGTTGAAAATATTCATGAGCTTTGCAAATTTTTACCGACGTTTCATTAAGGATTTCTCCAAAATCTGCAATCCAATAACCGAAACGTTGGAGGGTGACAAGAGAAAACTCAGCTGGGGGCGGTAAAAAGACTGGGCGTTTTTAGAACTTAAGAAAAGCTTTATCTACTCCCCTATACTCTTTCATTTCTACCCTACCAGAGACACAATTGTGGTAACAGATGCTAGCGATTTTGCACTAGGCTGTGTCCTCTCTCAGTAGAGGACAAAAAGCTACATGTGGTGGCTTTCCAGGCACGGTTGCTGAGTCCAGCTGAGCAAAATTATGAAATCCATGATAAGGAACTGTTGGTGATTCTGGAAGCATTTAAAGAGTTGAAACAGTACCTGGTCGGAACGGCAAAACTAGTGATTGTCTATACGGATCACCAGATCCTACAAAACTTTCTTACAACCAAAGTATCGAATCCAGGGCAAATCAGATAGGCGCATCAAATAGCGAACATATATTTTAAAATTGTCTACAGACCGGGAAAACGCGTAGGAGAGCCAGATGCACTAAGCCAATGTGCGGATCTGTCCTGAAGAGGGAGCTGCGTATAGCGAACTGTCAATACTCACGCCTTCTCACTTCTAAATCACACTGGTGCACTTATATTAGCCAGGAAGGGAAGAAAGAATACTTAGCACAGAGTCTACTGATTTCTTGCGAATAAAATTGCTCTCTCCAAAAGCATGAATGCCTAAAAAAGGGTCCAGAATGGCAGCCGGACACGAACTGTATGCACTAGAGGACTTTATAATTCCGACCAAAGGACAAAGGGTGGTAGAAAGGGGAATTTCCGTTGGATTACCAAAAGCAACATACGCTTGGTTGGCACTACGCAGTGGAATGGCAGCCAAATTTGGGATCAGCATTGGCGGAGGAGTAAACGACGATGATTACACTGGAGAAGTCAAGGTTATCATAATGAACCAAGGTAACCAAGATTGCCAGGTTCGCAAAGGGGACCGAATGCCACAAATGATCATTGAGAACATACGCATAGCGGAAGATATGGAAGTGCACAGACTAGCAGAAACTGCAAAGGTCAAAGGCGGATTTGGAAGCACGGAGATATCACTGAGACAATCAGCTGCAACCAAGACCCAGGTAGTGGTTGCATAGTTGGAAGCGGAACAGGCCGAAAATGAGTTTATGATGAACCTGACCATCAAGCAAGAAAAGGCAAAGGGATACTACTAACGTCTAATCCTATAATGTACAAGGTTGATATTAGGAAATATGACCAGACAATTTTAAAAACAATCAAAGAGGCAGGCCAGAACGATCAAGACTGGCAGGAACGCTTGCAAGAATTGGAAATGTTAACTGATGTGGGTAAACCATTACCAAGTCACTGGGCAGTAATTGAAGGACTGATGTCCTACAAGAAGCGCTTATACATTCAAGACAACGACCAGCTGCAGACAACCATAGCCAAAGGCTGCCACGACTCCAAAGTAGCTGGACACATTGGATAGGAGAAGACTCTGGAAATTATTACCAGAGACTTTTATTGGAGAGGGCTGACGGAGTGGATAAATTACTCCGTACGGTCATGCAATGAATGTCAACATAATAAATCCAGATGAGATGCTCGGATCGGTCTGCTGCAGCCTCTGGAAGTTCCGTTCACAGCCTGGTCATGCATATCGACGGACTTCATCACTTAACAACCCGAATCAAAAGGAAGAACACAAATTATGGTAGTCGTGGATGAGTTTACGAAGATGGCTCACTTCATAGGTCACGAAAGTAATGGAATAGCCAAAGAAATTGCAAACATATTATTGACAGAAGTATGGAAGCTTCATCGTCTGCCGGGAGAAATCATATCCGATATGAATGCAAAATTCTCTGGAGAATTCTGGGAATCCCTATACAAAAACCTAGGGATAAAACGAAAGATGTCAACAGTGTATCACACCCAAACTGAAGGACAAACTGAAAGGACCAACCAAGTGCTCAAAGTATACCTTAGGAATTTTGTCAATTATGATCAAACGGACTGGTACCAGTTGCTCCCATTACCCGAGCATGCCTACAACAATTCAGTAACCAATGCTCATGGCATGTAACCCTTCTACGCAAATTATGGATTCCATCCACACTCAGAATGGATGAAGTTACGGGAAGCCTAGAATCTAGGCCCCCAGCTATATGCACACTGGATGTAAACCATACACCATTAGGCCCCACAAGCTAGGGACAGACACGTGAAAATATGAGCAAATATTACAACCCCAAGGTTAAGCAGCAACCAGAGATCGAGGTCGGGGAACTGGTCATGTTAAATGCAAAAAACATAGGCACCAAGCGACCCTCGAAGATGCTTAGCCCAAAGCTGTATGGCCCTATTAAGGTATTGGAAAAAAGGGGAGAACGTGCCTACCAGCTCGAAATATCACCAAGGTCAAAAATCCATCCGATATTTCATGTATCACTGTTGGAACCCTATCGAACATCCAATGGAACCGCAAGGGAACAACCCTACCGCGTGTCAGAAGAAACGATTCAGATTTTGAATAAGAAATGGAAAGAATCGTGAAGAGTGAAATAATCTCTTATACACAGCGCGTGGGTATTCTGAACCGACGGATGCCTGAGTTACGGTATTTTGTAAAGTGGACTGGGTGTTCTGAAGATGAAAATACTTGGGAACCACCAGACCATATAGAGCATGCACAGGAATTGGTGGAGGCATTTCATAGGGAGAATACGGACATGCCAAAGCAGGTAGAGGTTGAATGACGAGGAAAAGATTTTCCTAACGTTGCCAAGCAATTGCGGTAGGTTTTTTACCATACCAAGTCGAGTTCATAAAGGAGCTGTTTATTTTATTTATTTTTTACTTTATTTTTAAGTTTAATTTTTTGTTTTAATTTGGATAAAGGAAAAGCGAAAAGAGGGTAACACCTACAAAAGCGATTCGAGACGAAGCCTCGGAGAAGTGAGCTCAGGTTAGGCACATGTGAATGAGGTGCTGAATTTAGTACTGCATCCATACGAAAAATTCGCTGAAAACCGTACTCATACCGCACCGGCCACGTTGTTGGGCCAGTACGTCACATGCGGCACCTACAGTAAACACGCCACCTCACCAAAAAGTCATAAATTGGCGCCCCCCTCATAGAACCATATATGTCGTCGCTGTCCGCCTGACTGGATGCTGTGCACAGGGTATATGAAGAGTGAGACTCGACCGTGCCAATGCACCTGGAATCAAGTGCACCGGACCAGCCTCCACAGAGTTATAACCATTCCCGTTTGGCCTAGGCTTGGGGTGGTCAAAGGTGACGAGACGGTTTCGAACAAAATTCAGTATATGCAAGTGGGTTCCAGGGAAACACTGAGAACACACTTAGACCCTGGTTGCAAGCCTAGAGAGGTCCACAGACCTCTCGGAACAAGTCGTTAAGGAGCTGCAGAGCTAAAACGATATGGTATTGGACCGATCGTGAGCTACGGTCATCCTGATAAGCCGCCTGTAAGCTGCCGGTAGTATCGGGAGGAAGCATATTGGTCGACAACCATGCTGGCCATTTGGTGTTCTAAGAAACCATTGGTAGATTCCATGATTAACTGCCTGTTTTAAACGGCGGAAGAAGGAACTGCGTCTCAGACTGATAAGGGTACCACACCCTCAGAGACTGAGCTCTGATGTGTCAGTAAGCTGTGGGGGGAACCTTATTCTTAGGGTTAAATCACCTTCGCACTTGGATCATCAAAGATAGTTTTTGAGAGAGATTACATAGTTGTATAGAAAGTAGTTGTAGTCTGCGAACACTCAGACGCGGGATATAAATATCGAAGTAACTCTCTAGCTTTAGCCATCATCAAGCAACGGAGTCGAGAACTTATTAATATCATAAGTTTTTACCGTAAAACTTTTACCTGCGAGCCTTCCTAGACAATCTCCGTTTACGAAGAAGGAAAAGAGCCTAGTTCGGTTCGCTTGTCCTTAGAATCGACTACCCTTAACATAGCCGGATAGGACCTGTACGCACTAGAGGACTTTATAATTCGGGCCAAAGGACAAAGCATGGTGGAAACGCGAAAATCCGTCGGATTACCAAGGGGAACATATGCACGGTTGGCACCATGCAGTGTAATGGCCACCAAATTTAGGATCAGCATTGGCGGAGGTGTAATCGACGCTGATTACACAGGAGAAGTCAAGGTTTTTATGATGAATCATGGAGACCAAGATTGCTAGATTCACCAAGGGGACCGAATGGCTCAAATGATCAATGAAAACATACATATGGTCGTAGTGATAGAAGTTGACAGACTAGCAGTAACTGCAAGGGGCAAGATCGTATTTGGAAGCATGGATGTATTACCCAGACGATCTGCTGAATTCAGGACCCAATTACTGGTTGCATACCTATAAGCGGCCCAGGCCGAAAATGAGTTTCTCAATGGAACGGACCTTAAACGAAGACAAGACAAAGGGATACTCCTAATGTCTAATGCGATAATGCCCAAGGTCGATATTAGGTAATATGACCAAAAATTATTAAAAACTATCAAGATGGAGGGCAGGATGATCAGGACTGGTAAGAACGCAAGCAAGAATTGGAAACGATAACAAAGGAGGGCAAAGAATTACCAAGTCTATGGGCAGTAACTGAAGGACTGATATACACTAAGAATCGCTTATACATTCCAGACAACGAACAGCTGCAGACAACTATAGCCAAAGGCTACCACGACTCTAAGGTAGCTGGACACTTCTGCAGGAAAAGACTATGGAAATTGTCACCAGGGACTTTTATTGTAGAGGGCTGACAGCATGGATAAATGACTACATACGGTCATGTGATGAATCTCAACATAATAAATCCCCACAACATGCGCGGTTCGGTCAGCTGCAGCATCTAGAAGTCCCGTTTGCAGCCTGATCATCCATAACCCCTGACGTTATCACACAACTACCAGAATTACAAGGAAGAAAACAAATTATGGTAGTAGTGGATAGGTTTACAAAGATGGCTCACTTCATAGGTCTGGAAAGTAATGCAACTGCGCAGGAGGTTGCAAACGTATTCTTGAGGGAAGTCTGGAAGCTATATGGACTTCCAGCCGAAATTATATCCGACATCGATGAAATGTTCTGTGGAGAATTCTGGGAATCCCTATGCAAAAGTGTGGGGATAAAACTAAAGAGGTCAACTGAATACCACCCCCAAACTAATCGATAAACTGAGAGGACCAATCAAGTGCTGGAAGGATATTTCAGAAATATTGTTAATTATGACCAAGCGGACTGGAACCAGCTGCTTCCACTATGCTAGCAAGCCTAGGACAATTTGGTAACAAACGCGCATGGCATGTCACCCTTCTACACCAACTATGGATTCCACCCAGAAACGGAATGGATGAAAGAACGTGAACCCCTAAATCCAGGCGCCCAGCTATATGCACTCTGGATTCAAACAATACACCAACAGGCCAGAGAAGCGTTGGAAAAAACACGGGAAAATATGTGCAAATATTACAACGGCAAGGCTAAGCAACAACCAGACATTAAGGACGGGGACCTGGTCATGTTAAATGCAAAAAACATACACATCAAACGACTATTGAAGAAGCTTAACCCAAAGCTGTATGGCCCTTTTAAGGTATTGGAAAATAGAGGTGAACGTGCCTACAAACTAGAAATATCACCAAATTGGAAGATCCAGCGGATATTTCATGTATGATTGTTAGAACCCTATCCAATATACAATCGACCAGCAAGGGAACAAGCTCCCCGTGAGCGAGAAGAAATCGATTCAGATTTTGAATGGGAAATCGAAAGAATCGTGAAGAGTGAAATAATCTGTTATACCCGCCGTGTGTAAGGTCGGAACCGAACGATGCGTGAGTTAGGGTACTTTGTGAAGTGGACTGGCTGTTCCCAAGATGAAAATACTTGTAAACCACCAGACCACCTAGAGCATGGACAGCAATTGGTGGAGGCGTTTCATAAGGAGAATCAGTATATGCCAAAGCGGGCCGTTGTTGAATGACAAGGAAAAGGTTTTCCTAGCGTGGCCAAGCAATCGCGTTAGGTTTTTCACCCTACCAAGTCGAGTTTAAGAAGGACTGATAAATTACATTATAGTTTAAGTTTTATTGTTAAAATTTTATTTGGTTTTTTTTAATTGGTATTTTGACGGGGTACCTAAGAGAGGGTAACCTTGGAAAAGCGATTCTGGAGAAACCGCACAGAGGAGGGAGCACGTGTTAGGCACAAACGACTCTCAAGAGGATTACATGACTTTTCAAAAGGTAGTGCACGAATCTGAACCTGCACTGGCAATGACCCCCTTGCGGCACCGGCGTTCGCCCTGGGAGTCACCCCTGGCACCTGGTGCAGTTACTCGTTTACGAAGAAAAACAAGATATTGGAATACATCTTGTAACCCCGTATATGTCGTCGCCGTCCGTCCGACCGGATGCTGTAGGCAGGGTGTATAAGAGGTTCTCTCTGGTTACGTCTGGGAAGTGGAACAAAGCCATTCCTTGAAGAACTCGCAGAGTTAACCCTAGTTGTTGTTAAGGGAGCCCGTGTAGTCCTAGATGGGTACGAATCCCCTTATGAATTAGGCTAATCCGATATATACCAAGAGTATGCTGACGCCGCCGTAATGCCTATAACGTCAACGAACCTATCACAACAAGTTAAAAAGGAGAGGCAGTGAAGCTGAGAAGGTATTGGCCCGTTCATGAACACTACTCATCCTGAAAGCCACCTGCCAAGCCGGATAAGGCGGCATGAAGCAGATTCAGCCAACAACCAAGCTGGCCCTTGGAGTTCTCAAAAGTTATTCGTACGTTCCAAACTGGACGACCATACATTAAAAAGCCACAAGAACGTTGACAACTCAGACTAAGTGGGCCCACACCAGCAGAGAAGTCAGGAGCTCTGATCATACCATTAGCTGTGTGGTGGAAGAGAAAGTTTCCGGGTCAAAGCGTGTTCGCTCTCCGCTTAAGCGACGAAGATTGGGAAGAAAATACCTGCTTATATGTAAACCAGTTGTAGTCCGCAAACACTCAGACACGGGATATAAATCTCGAAGTGCCTCACGAGCTTTAGCCTTCAAGAAGCAAGGGAGAAGAGATCTTATCAATCTCATAAGTTTTACTCAAAATCTTCACCTATGAGCATTCCTAGACAATCTCGGTTCTCAAAGAAAGATTTAAGCCTAATTCGATTCGCTTGCCCTTAGAATCAACTACACTTAACATATTCTTGCTACTTTGTTGAAAGCTTGGCGCAGCTCCGATAACTCAGCTGTCCACCATGCCTTTGACCTGTAGCCAGGACGTTTGATTGCTGTGTGTCGGGCTACGAGGGAGGTGATGGTGCGCAGGTGGCGGTCGAATCAAGCACTAAGTGAGGTTGTGGTAGGAAGCGGGGCAGGAGGTAAAACCGCCAAATTCTTGATGAGAGGGGAGAGTTTGTGCTAATCCGTTTTGGTCCAGTTAGGAGTGGGGTCAGGCTGTCGTAGAAAAGGCGTGGAAAGGGCTATTGAAATTGGGACATGGTCAGAACCAGTCATTGGGAGGGTGACACCCCATGAGCTAATAAAGGGGGCAAGGGAGGGATTTGCGAAGGCAAGGTCTAAGACTCCAGGTCTGGATGTGCCATCGAAGGGGAACCTAGTAAAAACACCCGCTGTGTTTAAAAGTGAGTAGCCAGGCGCAGAGCCCAGGTCAAAGTATGGGGAAGAAATATTAAATTCAGTATGAGAAAGGACCCTTAGAGGGTCGGAATGAGGATGATGGAGGTTCAGATCCCCAACCAGTAGTATGGGGAAAGTGTGTTCCCTGAATATCGAAGGTAGGGTGCTTGTACGGGTGTGGGATAAGCACCCGGTTGTGGAGTAGCCATTGTAAACGTGAAAGACCCGATGAGCTGAATTAAACATGCCTTAGGGGAAGTGAATATCAATTGCAATAAAGTCCTGCCAGTCGAAGAAAACGCGTAGTAGTGCAAAAACTTGCATGACATCAAGGAGGGCATAAACAGCCACCCTATGTTTTGCTCCGTATGTAGTAGGTGGGGGAAAAGATTTATAACAGGAAAATATTGGTAGTCTCCCCTTGAAGACAGGAGGATCCTGGAGGCCGACCAAGTGTGGAGGGGTGGGCATAGCCTTAAGGCAATTGAATCGGAACAGAAACACATACGAGCACCCAAGGCAGGTATTTGAATGACGTTGAGGGTAGTGCCTGGCGCCTGCTTCGGATATGAGGGGTCCAGTGCGGAACTCATTGCTGAGGAAAGCCCGATGGGCCATGTGGGAGCGGAGAACTGGAGAGACATGTGGGGACTGGTGAAACAGATTTGGGGCGATGGTAAGCTGGAGCGCCAGTTGCTGGGACTGGCTGTCTGGGGGTTGTAAGATCCTTGGTGGTAGTGGTAGGGGAGGGAGTCCTGGGTGTGTCGGGTAGGGTCGGTGCATCCTGCTCCCTGACATCATCGGGACCTTGTACACCTTCAGACTCAGAGGGGGCTTCTTCATCAGTGGGTAGGAGTGGGCGGGATGGACAGGAACGGTCTGTGGTGTAATGGGGTCCTGCACAACTAGAGCACATGAGAGGGAAGGCGGGACAAAGCCCAGCAACAGATTTTGTATTCCCGCCCTTAGGGCATGTGGGATAGGGCAGCGGTAGGACGCACGTGTAGTGCTATAGCACACAGGGGACAGGTGGGGGTTGAGGCTTTGCACATTGGGGAGGGGTGGCCGTAAAGCCAACACTTCCGGCATTGAATAGACTTGCCTGAGGAGTGGGCCTTTTCGACTTTGCCTGGGAGGGATAAGAGTAGGATGGTGGATCCAAGCCTGATGACATCGTCAAGGGCCACGGTGACTACTACAGATGTGGTGGTGTTGGTTGATCGAATATATCGATCGGTTTGGAGGATGCGTGCTGAGTAGATAACGACTTCAGTTGCATTGCAAACTGACTCGGAGAGGGCAGGGAAGAGGTCATCCTAGACCTCAGGAAGGTAAGCTGTAGGTAAACTATGGATGGCCAATTGGACCTCGTTTTAAGCATGGCAGAAAGGACAGTAGGGGTTGTTTCCTACTGGAACAGCTTGGTTAAGACGGTTGGTCATGGCTTCGTAGTAGGGTTAGTAAGTAGTGGAGGATGTGTGTGGGGCGGTGCCAAGGTGGGTGAGAGATCCTTCAGGATTGACATGTGCAGAAAAGGACAGGGCGAAAGGGCAGTTGGCCTGCCTGAGGACGGCAGCCATCAGGTCGGGGGCTGTAGCTGCCATACGGTCAGTATCTGCAAGAGGTGCGGGTGAGGTGGGAGGGGCGAAGAATCTGCGCTCGGCCTAGGGCAACAGAGCTGGACCTCGAGACTGAAGGCTGCTGTCGTAGTATGCTGCAACTTGTGCCGGCATGGTGGGCATCTTCCCTTTGCCTTGGTACCTGATGCAGAGGATAGTCCTGCTGCAAGAGCAGCATAGGACTTGTTGGCCGGAGAAGACTGGGTGTGAGTGGGTCGGGGGTGGGCGGATGAGGGTGGTGAGCGAAGCTGGGCTAGGAGAGGGTATTTGCATGGCCTGTACTCGTGGGCTTCCCCGGAGCGTGGGTGGCGGACGGCATAAGCGGCAGGGTTGCCATACAACAGTTTTTCAACTGTGTCATAGCAGGGAAGGTCTAGGTCTGGGCCTTGATTTACTTGTTATGCCGGTTAGAGTTTAGGGTTGGGGAGAGACCTGTTAGGCACAAACGACTCCTAAGAGGATTACATGACTTTTCAGAAGGGAATGCATGAATCTGATCCTCCACGGGCCATTACCCCTCTGCGGCCCCGGCGTTCGCCCTGGGAGTCGACACTGCCACCTTGTGCAGTTCATCGTTTACTAAGAAAAACGAGTATTTGGAACACATCTTGTAATCCCGTATCCGTCGCTGCCGTCATGGTCGAAGGGTATAAGGTCACGTTGTCGATCTCAAGGTCACATGTTTAACTCCACAGTCCAGCAGGGTTTGTGGTTGAAAGAGATATTTTCTACCAATCGAGTTTGCATCTGCAAACCTTCCTGCAAGATGATAACAACGCCCCGACCGGGGGCTTAATGCCAGACTACAAAGTAGAGGACTCTGGTTTGAAATAGCATGTCGAACAGAAGATATTGGTCGTTCGGCTAAAGAGTTATGAGCGATATTATCCTATGAACCTATTGGAAGACTTAGATCGCCGATGCATGGAGACATGAGCATTAATCACCTGATATATAGAAAAAGGTCTACTGATCGCCAGACTCGCATTGGAGGATAGAACGCTATCATTCCGCAAATTGGGCCAGGTGACTGAAGACCAAAAGTGTGAGACTAGGTTCTCAGATTCAAACAGGGTTCGCACTTGGGAAACATAGTAGAAAGGTCTTAGATGGTGTAAAGCTGTGGGATCAAGGTGTCAGAGTATAAATACCTGGGTAGTCCCCGGTCTTAGATATAGCATCCAGCAACAGAAAAGAGATCTTATCAAGATCATAAGTTTTACTCAAAAATCTTTACCTAGGAGCTATCCAGGATAATCTCAGTTTATGACGAAAGATTTAAGCCTAGTTTGATTTGCTAGCCCTTAAAATTGGCTACCCTTAACAGTATGTTGATATTTCTCCTTGTTGCCAAGGCTCTTTACATGACTACTGGACACCACCAAGTCATGCCTCAGGAATCACACAAGCTCATAGCTGATTCCACACACCTCGTCGAGCTTCAGCCCCAACCACATCCATCAAATTACATCTCCGCATTCGAAGAAATACTTGAAAACTCCCTCGCGGAAATTCAATTCTATATACCTCAAGAACCCTCCTGGATCACCGATACCTCTCTAATCGCGACCGCATCAGATTTCCAAGGAATGTACGAACACTTCCACAGTCACACCTTCCTGTGGAAACCGTTCCAAGACTACGATACTGAAGAGAGAAGGAACCACCTGTTCCTTCAGCTTTACCTCCCTCAACTTCACCCCATCTCTTAGGAGACTAGGGAAACATCCCGAGTCCCAATATAACATGATGGCCCGACAATTGACTGTTGATACGGACAAAGCCATGTCAACTAAGAAGAAGTCTCTCTGGTCGCAAGCGACCATGCACCTGGACGCTCCAGGTCACCTTTGGCACTCAAACACCTTTTACAGCCAAGTCGAGTCATAAAATCGGCCCACGGAACTCAATCAAGCACTGCCCGTCCCCCCGACGCCAGAAATCCAGCTATGGAAAGATTATCAGAACGTATAGGCCATGCAAGTAGCTAGTTCGACCGTACCCTCCAGGAATTGGATGATATGCAACAACTGGAATACCGTGAACTATCTGGTCAAGCTCAGGATCAGGACAATCTACTCCTGCATCTTGCTCCACGGATAACCCGTGGGGAACAGATCATTGGCCAACAGTTAAAAGAGGTCAATACTGGACTTGAAATGTTAGGAACTGAAACCGCCTCACTTCAAGATGCAGGCACCAAACGGTTAGAGGCAAAGTTACAGGGGCAGGAATAACGGTCTGACCACCATGAAGCGGTAAGTACCCAACTTCATGATAACATTTGTGCAACAGGATAAGAGTCGCTGGATCGAGACTGCCAGGTAGAACAGGCTATGGCTAGGCAAAAAGCTGAACTCCTCCAAAGAGAGGTGGCTGCACAAAAAGTACTTGAGCGGACGAGAGATGAGTTACGAGAACTGCACCAACGCCTTGAACAAGAGCGGTCAGAAAGAGAGGCCTATGTGATCAGGCAGAATGCCACAACTGAACAACTAAATTGAATGTTGGCTCAGATGAATGAAACTTTGGTGTGACTAGAAGTTGCGGGATAACCCACCTAGCCTTGGGGAAACAGTGTCACCACATCCGGTGGTAAATCCGGGATTGGAAAAACGAACCATGGCCGAAGGCGGAGAAGAGTTTGGGTTAATACCCAGAAACGACAAGGGAATGGAGGTGGATCATGTGTATGGAAACGGATATGGAGGAAAGGAACCACCACCGCCCCTCCAGGCGGATGCACCCAACACGGGAGATGATTACCATGGGTCTGAAGACGGAGGTGGCCCCTCACGTCCAGGTTGTAAACCAATACGAAGACCCTTGCCTGGCTGTAAATTCTAATCTGGAGCAGACACATGGGTTGACTGACTGGGGCATGCATTATCCAGAACGAACTGCTGACAAGCCGATCCACCATTCAAATTCGAAATTAAGCCTACTCTGGATGTGATAGTATGGCTACTAAATTGCAAGGACTACTTTGGGAGAAACACATGGCAATTTGAATACAATGAAGAACGGATCCAGTATGCGTTTGGGAAAATGGAAGGAACCAAGGTTGCCCCCTTCTGGATAACCTATCGTAAGAAAATGACTGGGGACCTCGTATTCCCCAAACATGAGGGTTATGATTTCTGGATCACTTTCCGGGCCGAAGTTACAGAACGATTCGTGGTAGTGCACAAGGCACAAAGAGCCTTAGCCGAGATGGAGAAGGTTAGGTATATATGGGACATAGAGAAGTATCTACTTATCATGGAATACGACAACATCGAGGCAGAAGTCTCCTGCATCGCTTGAGGAACCATAAATCAGCGGCAACTTCCTATCAGGACATGTGTACGCTATAACATGAAAATCAAGACTTAGATAGCGAATGGATCAAGGCAGTGCGCAGGGTCACCAAAGTGGAAGAATCGTTCAAGGGACATCAAGGGCTATTGAGAAAAAAGGACCTGGGGAAAGGTTCTCCAACAAAAGAAAACGTGAGAAGGAATCCAAACCTAGCAAGACTACTGCGGGGAACAAAAAACGGCAAACCTATACAGCAGCAGAAAAGGCTGCCTACAAATTGAAAAATCAAGCGGAAAAAGGGAAAAAAACCCACACTGACAGAAAGGTTGAGCACACGAATTGGATTGAAGCTCATATAGGAATCCCTAAGTAGAAAATTGAAGAATGAAAGAAAGCCAACCAATGCACACGTTGCACGTTGGCCAACCATACTTGGAAGTTCTGCAGGAAACAGGAACAAGTATCGGTAATAGGGCAGAAAAGGGGAAATTTTAAACCCAAATATCTTCCACCCCAGATAACAAAGGGGCAACCGAACCTGCGACTAGGGTGAACCAAGCCAACCAGCCCAGGATTTGGGAACTGGACGACATGGATGAAAGCTAAAAAACGTTTTCTGGCACCGTCTGAGACGGCGACCGGGTACTCGGTTATGGACCCCTTACCGAAACTGATATCAACACGGGGGCTCGACCTCTGCATGGTCCTACTAGCACGTATTCCGCGCTTTTACGTGGGAAACTCACAACCAAAGTAAGAGTCACGAAAAGCAATCCAGACCTACGGGTTGTATAGTAGACCTAAGAATGACAGGCGAGCAAGAAGCGATTAACTTGGACTACGGCTCGTGGTAGTACGGGACTAACTCTAGGAACCTGAAACACAACAAGAAGAAAGCTGAGTGCCACATTTGATGTATATCGGACCTCAGTACGAAAGACAGTCAACTAAACCCACATACTTATAAAGCCCTCTATCCTTACAAGAGATACAAGGAGGAGTGAACAGACCAGCACTGACTAGAGACTTCTTAAGAATCACAAGGGGAAATCAGTCTCGCCTGGATCGTGAGAAGGCTTTCAGGAACGCAATATGTTACAGGTCGGCTGGAGAGCGGAATAGTGGTAGAAACGGAACCGGATCCAGGACATCAAGAAAAATGAAGTAGAACTGAATGAGTAACTACGGCTACATAGTACACACGCTAAATGGAGCCTGGTAAATCCATCCCGAACCTAGACTCTGCCTTGGTGGAGGATAGGTAGGATAGACTCATTGGGTAACGAGGCGATATGTAAAGAAACACGGGTGCCCAAATACACTGATATTGTCAAAACGATACAAGTACGGCTCCACTGAAGAAAAAAGCGTGTGCCGAGTAGGGCAAATGGCACGTGTATGGAAACTCTTTGGCAAGGGGGAAAGACCGCTAGTAGTGGGCTGCCCAGTACACCAAAGACAGAGATTTAAGTTTGTCTAAAGAGGGTTAAATAGCTGAAACCGTGCGGGCATGGTAACAAACACCCTAAATTACCACAACAACGAAAATGTCATACAAAAGACCTCCACAGGCCCCTAGCGGCCCTAATAAAAGAAATAAACCGAAGCAGCTGCCCCGCCATATTATTCATGCCCAGAAGGCAGGGCAACCATCGAGGCAAATGGCGAACGGATCCTGATCCGGTTTTATTAGACTCAGGGTCTAACATATTCCTAATTTACCAAGAACTGGTTAAGAAACATCGCTTACCATACCACACCCACACAAATAGCTTGGACATTTACACCTATGAAGGAACCACAGCAGCATATGGGGGAAAGCACTACGCATATCATATTCTCTTAGAGATCGGAAGCAATTCCAAATGATCTCACATTTCTTGCGAAATTTTCAATGCAGACATATATGACCTAATCATCCAATTTTGATGGTGGCATACAGAACATCCCATAAGGCACTTAGAGGATGTGCAAAAATGGACATTTAAAGACAAGAAGTGCCTAAGTCATGTTAATGATGAAGGTATAGACTTGACATTTGAATGGGACGAGACCGTGGTATACGGAGGTGAAGCATGATACACAGGAAGAAGTGAAATAGGACCCACTCCAGTTTAAAAAGAGATTCGGCAAATACCTCCGCAATACCATGAATTCAAGAGGGTTTTTGCACCAGGACCGGCAGAGGAACTAGCTGGAAGAAGAACATTTAACCACGCCATTGACTTGATACCCGGTGCGGTACAGCCATGGGGTCCAATATATCCTATATCAGCCCACTAAATGGGTTTACTTCGCAAATACCTGCAGAAAATGCAGGATCAAGGGAAAATCGTGGAAAGTAAATCCCCTGCTGGTGCACCAAACTTATTTGTCCCTAAACCTGGTGGTTCAATGAGGCTATGTGTGGACTACCGACAGTTGAATAAGCCAGGGGTAGCCAACAAATATCAGGTACCCCGAATGAGCAAACTCCCTGACCGTATGGCAGGGGCCCAAATATTCACTAACCTCGACTTAAAAGATGGCTAACACCTCCAAAGAATAAAGGAAGGAGATGAGTGGAAAACAGCTTTCCAGACCCGATACGTCCACTTTGAATACAAAGTAATGCCATTCGGACTGGTAAACTCGCCAGCCACATTCTAGGCCTTGATGAAAAAATCTGTGCGAATTTTTAGATCATGGAGTGGTGGTCTACCTAGACGACATCCTAATATACTCGAAGACAGAGAAAGAACACTTTAACTTGGTCAATAAGGTACTCTCTCGCTTATAAGTATATCATCTAGTGGTATCAACAACCAAGTCGGTTTTTCACATTGATCAGGGGAATTTTTAGGGTATATATGTGGCAATTGACGGACACACCAAGAGTGAAACAAAGGTCGAAAGCATTAAAAATTGGTAGGCACCAAGGCCGGTCAAGGAGGTACAAATATTGATAGGCTTTGCCAATTTTTACTGACCTTTCATAAAGGATTTCTCCAAAATCTGCACACAAATAAGCGAAAGATTGAAGGGCAACCCCAGAAAATTCAGCCGTGGGGCGGAACAAGACGGGGCGTTTGAAGAACTTAAGTAAAATTCATCTCCGCCCCTATACTCTGTCATTTCTACCCCGAACGAGAAACCATTGAGGAAACAGATGCTAGAGATTTTGTGCTAGGATGTGTCCTCTCCCAGTTTAAAGACAAAAAGCTACATCCTGTGGCTTTTCACTCATGGAAGCTGAGCCCAGCAGAGCGAAATTATGAGATCCATGATAAGGAACTATTGGCGATTCTGGAAGCATTTAAAGAGTAGAAACAGCACCTGTCCGGAACAGAAAAACAAGTGACGGTGTACACAGATCATCAGAATCTACAGAACTTCCTTACACCTAAGGTATGGAATCCACGGCAAATACGATGGGCTTAGCAACTAGCAAACTACAATTTCAAGATTATCTACCCACCGGGAAAACGAGGCGGATAGCCAGATGAATATAGCCGACAGCCGGAGTACGGTCCGTAGGCGGGAGCTGAGCATAGCGAACTGTCAATACTCGAGCCCTATAAGTTCCAAATCACACTGGTTCAATTAAATAAGCCAGAAGGGAAGTAAGAATAGTTGGCACAGAGTCAACTGATTTCTTGCAAATAAAATTTCTCTATACAAAAGCACGACTGCCTACAAAAGGGTCCTGACTGGCGCCTGACACGAGCTGTACACACTAGCGGACTTTATAATTCCGGCTAAAGGATAAAGGTTGGTGGACACGGGAATATCCGTCGCATTACCAAAAGGAACATACGTACTGGTAGCACCACGCAGTGGAATGGCCGTCAAACATGGGAGCAGCATTGGCAGAGGAGTAAGCGACGCGGATTACACTGGACAAGTTAAGGTTATCATAATGAATCGTGGAAACCAAGATTGCCAGGTTCGCAAAGGGGACCGAAAGGCACAAATGATCATTTAGAACATACACATGGTCGAAGCGATAGAAGTTGACAGACAAGCAGAAACTGCAAGGGGCAGGAGCGGATTTGGAACCACTGATGTATCAGTTAAGGGTAGCTAATTCTAAGGGTAAGCGAATCGAACTAGGCTTAAATCTTTGTTCGTAAACGGAGATTGTCTAGGAAGTGTCGTAGGTAAAGATTTTTAAGTAAAACTTATGATATTGATAAGATCTCTTCTCCGTTGCTTGACAATGTCTAAAGCTCGTGAGGAACTTCGATATATATATCCCCATTCAGAGTGTTTGCGGACTAAAACTGGGTTACATTTAAGCAGTATTTTTCATCCCAACCTTTTTTTCTTAATCTGTGAGTGAACACGCTTTGACCCTGAAACTTTCTCTTCCCCCATACAGATAATGGTATGATCACAGCTCCCGACTTCTCTGTGGGTGTGGACCTCATATGTCTGAGTTGTCAACCTTCTTTCGGCTGTTAAGATATGGCCGCCCAGTTTGGAACGTAGCAATAAGTTCTTAGAACCCCAATGGGCCAGCTTGGTTGTTGGCCGAATCTGCTTCGTGCTGTCTTATCCGGCTCTGCAGCTGGCTTTCTGGATGACTAGTGTTCACGATCGTGCCTATAGCTTCTCGTCTTCATTGCCTCTCCTTATCAACGTGTTCCCATAGGTTCATTGACCTTATAGGCATCACGGAAGAGTCAGGGTACTCTAGGTATGTATCGGAGTAGCCTACTTCCATCACACATTCATACCCATCTGGGACTACCCGGGCTCTCTTAACCTCACCTGGGTGTAACTTCGCGGGTTCTAGACTGAATCGCTTCGTTCTATTCCCCTAGCGTAGCAAGAGAGGCCCTCTCATATGCCCTGCGGACAGCATCCGGTCGGCCGGACGGCAACGAAGTATGCGGGGTTACAAGATATGTTCCAATACCTCATTTTTCGTACTAAACGATCAACTGCACAAGGTGCCAGTATCGACTCCCAGGGCAAACGCCAGGGCCGCAGAGCGGTAATTGCCTGTGGAGGTTCAGATACATGCAGTTCCTTCTGAAAAGTCATGTAATCCTCTTGGGAGTCGTTTGTGCCTAATACAAGCTCCGTCCTCTTTTGCCATTTCTACCGCATCGCTTTTCAAAGGCTTCCCTCTATATAGGTACCCCATTAAAATAACAATATAAAATAAAATTAAAATTTATTAATAAAACTTAAACTTAAACCATTCTGAAATTTATCAGTCCTTCTTGAACTTGACTTGGTAGGGTTAAAAACTTAACGTCTTTCCTTGGCCACGCTAGGAAAACCTTTTCCTTGTTTTCAACATCGGCCCGCTTTGTCATATGCTGATTCTCCATATGAAACGCCTCCACCAATTCCTTTACATGCTCTAAGTGGCCTGGTGGTTCCCAAGTATTTTGATCTTCGGAACAGCCAGTCCACTCCACAAAGTACTGTAACTCACGCATTGTTCGGTTACGACCTCCCACACGCCAGGTTTAAGAGATTATGGCACTCTTCAAGATTCTTTCGATTTCGCAGTCAAAATCTGAATCGATTTCTTCTGGCTCACGGGGAGGTTGTTCCCTTGCTGGTCGATTGGATGTTTGTTAGGGTTCCAACAATGATATATGAAATAACGGATGGATCTTCCATCTTGGTGATATTTCAAGTTTGTAGGCACGTTCGACTCTTTTTTCCTATGCCTCAAATGGGCCATACAGCTTTGGGCTAAGCTTCTTCGGAGGGTTGTTTGGTGCGTATCTTTTTTGCATTTAACATGACCAGGTCCTCGACCTTGATGTCAGGTTGTTGCTTAGTCTTGAGCTTGTAAAATTTGCACATATTGTCCTCCGTTTGTTCCAACCCTTCTCAGGCCTCTTGGTGTATTATTTGCATCCAGTGTGGATATAGCTGGGCAAGTGGGTTTTGGGCTTCATACTCCTTCATCCATTCTGTTTGTGGGTGGTATCCATAGTTTGCATATAAGGGTGACATACCATGTGGGTTCTTTACCGAATTGTTGTAGGTATGCTCGGCTAGTGGTAACAGCTGGTACCAGTCCGTTTGGTCATAAATTACAATGTTTCTGTGGTAACCTTCAAGCACTTGGTTGGTCCTCTCTGTTTGTCCATCAGTTTGCGGGTGGTACGCAGTTGACATCTTTCGTTTTATCCCCTGAGTTTTGCTTACGGATTCCCAGAATTCTCGCGAATACTTTGCATCCATGTCTGATATAATATCCGCTGGGATTCCATGTAGCTTCCAGACATCCCTCAAGAATACGTTGGCAACCTCCCCTGGAGTTGCATTACTTTCCAGACTTATGAAGTGTGCCATCTTTGTGAACCTATCCACGACTACAATAATTTGTGTTCTTCCTTGTGATTCTGGTAGTTGTGTGATGAATTGGGTTGATATTGATGACCAGGCTGCGAACAGGACTTCTAGAGGCTGCAACTGACCGAACCGCCAATGTGGTGGGGATTTATTATGTTGACATTGGTCACATGGCGGTACGTAGTCATTTATCCACCCTGTCAGCCCTTTCAAATAAAGGTCTCTGGTAACAATTTCCAGAGTCTTCTCCTGTCCAAAGTGTCCAGCTACGTTAGAGTGGTGGCAGCCTTTGGCTATGGTTGTCTACACATGTTCGTTGTCTAGAATGTATAAGCGATTTTTCTAGAATATCTGTCCTTCAGTTACTGCCCACTGACTTGGTTATGGTTTGTTCTCATTTGTTAACGTTTCCAATTCTGGCTAGCATTCCAGCTAGTCTTGATCATCATGGCCTGCCTCTTTGATAGTTTTTAAAAATGTTTGGTCATAGTTGCTAATATCGAGCTTGGACATTATAGCATTAGACATTATGAGTATCCCTTTGTCTTGTATTGCTTGAATGTCTGTTTCATCAAGAAACCCATTTTGGGCCTGGTCCGCTTGCAAGTAAGCAACCACTACCTGGGTCTTTGTTGAAGCTGATCATCTGGGTAATATATCCGTTCATCCATATCCGCTCTTGCCCCTTGCAGTTTCTGATAGTCTATCAACTTGTATGGCTTCGACAATGTGTATGTGCTCAATGATCATTTGCGCCATTCGGTCCCCTTTGCGAACCTGGCAATCTTGGCTTCCATGAATCATTATGATAAGCTTGACTTCTCCAGTGTAATCCGCGTCGATTACTCCTCCACCAATACTGATCCCACATTTGGCCTCCTTTCTACTGCGTGGTACCAACCGTGTATATGATCCTTTTGGTAATCCTGCGGATATTCCCGTTTCCACCAACCTTTGTCCTTTAGCCGGAATTATAAAGTCCTCTAGTGCGTACAGGTCATGTCCGGCTGCCAGTCAGGACCCATTTTTAGGCATTCATGCTTTTGGAGAGAGCAATTTTATTTGCAAGAAATCAGTAGACTCTGTGCCAATTATTCTTTCCTCCCTTTCTGGCTGATATAACTGCACAAGTGTGATTTGGAAGTGAGAAGGCTTGAGTGTTGACTGATTGCTATGCGCAGGTCCCTCCTCCGGACGGTACACTCACCGTCCGCTCAGTGCATCTGGCTAATCACCTGTTTTTCCTGGTCGGTAGACAATCCTGAAATGGTAGTTCGCTAGTTGCAGATCCCATCATATTTGCCGTGGATTCCATACCTTAATTGTAATGAAGTTCTGTAGATTCTTGTGATCTGTGTACACCACCACTGGTTTTTCTGTTCTGTCCATGTACTGTTTCCACTCTTTCAATTCTTCGAGAATTGCCAATAGTTCCTTATCATTGATCTCATGATTTCGCTCTGCTGGGCTCAGCTTCCGTGAGTGGAAAGTCACCAGATGTAGCTTTTTGTCTTTAAAATGGGAGAGGACACATCCTAGCCAAAATCGGTAGCATCTGTTTCCACAATTGTTTTTCTGTCAGGGTAGAAATGACCGAGTATAGAGGCGGAGATGAATCTCTTCTAAAGTTCTTCAAACGCCCAGTCTTGTTTCGGCACCAGCTGAATTTTGTGGGGTCGCCCTTCTACGTTTCGGTTATTGGTTAATCGAGTTTGGAGAAATTCTAAATGAAAGGTTGGTAAAAATTGGCAAAGCCTAAGAATATTAGTGCTTCCTTGACCGACTTTGGTCCCTTCCAATTTTTTATGCTTTCGACCTTTCTTTCACTCTTGGGGACTCTATTTATTGCCACAATATACCCAAAAGATTCCACTGTATCAACGTGAAAAACCGACCTGGTGGTTCATACCGCTAGATCATATTCTTCCAAGTGCTAGAGTACCTTCTTAACCAGGTCATCGTGTTCTTTCTCTGTCTTGGAGTATATTACTATGTCGTCTAGGTAGACCACTACTCCATGATCTAAAAATTAGCCTAGAATTTTGTTCATCAGGGCCTGGAATGTGACTGGCGCGTTTACCAGGCTGAATGGCATTTCTTTGTATTTAAAGTGGCCATATCCGGGTCATGAAAGTTGTTTTCGACTCATCTCCTTCCTTTATTCCTAGGAGGTGATAGCCATCTTTTAAGTCGAGCTTTGTGAATATTTAGTCCCCTGCCGAGCGGTTGCGGAGTTTGCTTATTAGGGGTAGCGGATATTGGTTGGCTAGCATTAGCTTATTCAACTGTCGGTAGTCCACACACAGCCTAATTGAACCATCAGGTTTAGGGACAAATAAGATTGGAGAACCAGCAGGAGATTTGCTTTCCACGATGTTCCCTTGATCCTGAATTTTCTGCAGGTATTTGCAAAGCAAATCAGGCTGGTGGGCTGACATAGATTATATCGGGCCCCATGACGGTACTGCGCCTGGTATCAAGGCAATGGCGTGGTCAAAAGTTATACCTCCGGTTATATTCTCTGCCGTTTCTGTTGCAAAAGCCCTCTTGAATTCTTGGTATTCCGGAGGTATTTGTAGATTCTCTTTTGACTCTGGAGTGGGTGCTATGTCGATTCCTCCAATGTATCGTGCTTCAGGGTCATATTCCACGGTCTCGTCCTATTCTAATGTCAAGTCTATATCTTCCTTATTAACATGACTTTGGCATTTCTCGTCTTTAAATGTCCATTTTTGAGCATCCTATATGTGACTTATAGGATGTTCTGTGTGCCACCATGCAAATGGGATAATTAGCTCATATTTACCAGCATTGGCAATTTTGCAAGAAATGTGAGATCGGTGTGCATTGCTTCTGATTTCTAAAAGAGTAGAATGTGTGCAGTATTTTCTCCCATTTGCTGCTGTGGTTCCTTCAAAGGTGTAAATGTCCATGCGATTTGTGCGGGTCCAGTATGGTAATGTTAGGCACAAACGACTCCCTAGATGATTACATAACTTTCCTGAAGGAAGTGCATGAATCTGAACCTTTACAGGAAATTACCGGCCTGCGGCCCTGGCGTTCGCCATGGGAGTCGAGACTGGCACCTTGTGCAGTTACTTCTGTACTAGGAAAAACATGAAATTGGAACACACCTTGTAACACTGTATACGTCGTCGCCGTCCGGCCGACCGGATGCTGCACGCAGAGTAATTGAGAGGGCCTCTATAGCTACGTCAGGGAAGTAGAACGAAGCGACTGCGTCAAGAACCCATGGAGCTCACACAGATGAAGTCAAGCGAGACTGGGTAGTCTGAGATGGGTATGAATGCATGATTAAAGTAGGCTACTCCGATACACACCGAGAGTACGCAGACGCACCTGTGATGCCTATAAGGTCAATGAAACTATCGGAACAAGTTGATAAGGAGAGGCTGTGAAGACGAGAAGGTATTGGCCCGATCGTGAACACTAGTCATCCTGAGAGCCACCTGCAGAGCCGGATAAGACGGCACGAAGCAGATTCGGCCAACGACCAAGCTGGCCCCTGGGAGTTCTAAGCGGTTATTGGTACTTTTCACACGGGGACTGCCATATCTTGACAGCCGAAAGAAAGCTGACAACTCAGACTAAGGTTCTCCACACCGTCAGAGACGTTGTGAGCTCTGATCATATCATTAGCTGTGTAGGGGAAGAGAAGGTTTTCAGGGTCAAAGCCGGTTCGCTCACGGATTAAGAGACCAAGGTTGGGAAGAAAAAGGCCTGTTTATATGTAACCCGGTTGTAGTCCGCGAACACTCAGACGCGGGATATAAACATTGAAGTGCCTCACGAGCTTGAGCCTTTATCAAGCAACGGACAAGATATCTTATCAATATCATAAAGTTTACTCAAAATCTTAACCTACAAGCCTTCCTAGACAATCTCCATTTACGAAGAAAGATTCAACCCTAGTTCGATTCGCTTGCCCTTAGAATCGACTACCCTTAACAGTATATTGATATTTCTCCTTGTTACCAAGGCTCACTACATGACATATGGACATCTCCAACTTATACCTCTGGAATCACACAATCTAATAGCTGATTCCACCTTCCTCGACGAGCTTCTACTGGAACCTTGCCCTTAAAATTACACCTCCACTTTCTATGAATTACTTGAAAATTCCCTTCTGGAGATTCAATTCTATATACCAGAAGAACCATACTAGCTCTCTGATCCTCTACTCGTCCCAACCATAAAAGATTTCCAAAAAATTCAACGAACATTTTTACGGACCCAACTTAGTGTGGTAACCGTTAGTTGACCACTACACCGAAGAAGAAGGTACCTCCAGTTCCTTCAGTATCATCAATTCCTCGTTCGCACCGTCGGTTTGGGGATTGGGAAGACATCCCAACTCACATTAGAAACGATGTCCTCACAGCAATTAACTGTCGTTACGGACAAGCCAATGTCAAACATCGAGGAAGTATCACAGGTAGGAAGTGATCATTCACCAGGTCTCTCCAGGTCACCGTTGGCACTCCACCACCTTTCACAGCCAAGTGGAGTCCGAAAATCGGCCCCTGGAACTCGTTCGAGCACTCCCTGTCCTCCAGACACCAGAAAACCAGCTATGGAAAGATTAGCAGAACGTATAGGCCAGGCATTGAGCTACTGCGACCATACCCTTCAGGAAACTGGTTGATATGCGACATCTGGCCTACCGTGAACTATCTGGTCAAGCTCAGGGTCAGGCAACCCAAATCCAGCATCACGCTCAACCGATAATCCATGGGGAACAAACCATTGGAAAAGAGTTGAAACAGGTCAATTCGGGACTTGAAATGTTAACAACTAAAACCGGCGCACTGCAAGATGCAACCACCAAAGGAGACTCCGTTGCCGTTACAACCACAGCGAAAGAAAAAACCACACCAAATTTTTCGCCAAGCTTCCACCTTATTGGCTCAAAACCAATTCTCACCGCTTCCCCTTCCCCCTTTAAAGACTTTTATCAACAAATTGCCCTCTATTATTTGTTTCCCATCACCTTTTATCAACTGAGTCCTTGCTTCACTACCTCTGATGCCTCCACGGCTAAGAGGCAGAGGTAGGGGGGCTGCAAACCCCCTGGCAACCCCTTTCCAACCACAAAACATCTTTGAAAACCTATCCTCGCCTACAGACACCCCCATGGATGAAAATGCCATGGAGGACACCCCTTCCCTAGTCCAGACAGTTGGAGGCCCTGCCCCACCACCCTCCAACACTGATGCCTCCACCTTCCTCACCGTTGAAGGAAGACCCCCCACCACTGAATCACTTACCAGGAGACTCTATGCCGTCAACAAAGCACACAATGAAGTTTCAGACAAGTTTGATGCCCTAGAGCAACACCTGATGGTGGTCCAAGAACGTCATATCCAGGACACCAAAGACCTGCACTCCTTGATCTCCACCCTTACCAACCAAGTTGCGCAGCTTCAGTCTCAGCAACTCCTACAACAACCTACTACCACCATACAATCTACATTACCCACCACCACCACCACACAAACCAGGGCCCAAAGAGCTGCCAAAGCTTCCCCAGTCAAACCCGCTACCACCCTACCCACCAAGAACTCAATCACTGCCCTCCTCACCAAACGCGACCGTAC
>QFET01011484.1:0-19265 GCA_003316355.1 Tuber calosporum | reverse complement strand
CCTACTCTACAAAACAAGGGGAAGAGACGAGCCGTAGGCACGGGGGTGCTAGTCATATAAGTACTGAGCAGTGGATCTGAAAACGCGCAAAAAAGTACGCAATCAGATCTCTGTCGCCACAAACTGGCACAGCCATACCAACTCATTTTTGCGGCTGTGCCGTACAATCTGAGGAATATGCCTATGCAGTATATTTGGTCACACTATGGCTTGGCGAAGTCTGGTATTTCTATATACAGAGTCCTCTCCTCTTGCTTTTGTTTCATTGCCATACTGCACTCACACACCACTATCACTATAACTACCACCTCGATTACCCTTCTCCTCCCTACATTCTTCCTGCCTTCCCTAATTCTTCCTCACCGAATACAATTTCACATAGATGATTCTTTTACGAGAACAGGAATAACAAAAGAATACAGCTAATAAAAGTTGGATCCACCAGTAACTGACAATAAAGAAACCAAGATATAAAAATCAAAGAATAAGTAAATATAATATATGAATTGTAAAAAAATAAGCAAGAATGTTCTAACACTTGTGAATTGAAAACTAAAGATATCGATTAAGGAGAATTATAACAAACACTAAATTGAGACTGATACAGAAATAAAATTAAAAAATAATTAAGTTGAAATTAGATAAATTTTAAAATTAAATTGAAGGACGGAAAAAGTAGAAATAAACGAAGTCATGATTGAATAAAAGTGTGAAGCTTAATTAACATATATAGAAAATATGATTCTTAATAAAAACTGCAGCCGGACAAGGTGGCAATTGGAATTCTAATTGGCAAGTGATAATTTATCTATTTAAGCGATTTGAGCTGTTGGGGTAGTTATGTATAGAGAGTAGGCATAGTCCAGACCTGAGAGTCCCGCCAGCCATTGAAACTATATATATACGGGGGCCTCCTGTTTTTGAATGCCAAGAGCCTCCCCACATTACCCAGTTACCAACAGCCTTTACTTCCAAACCTCTTGCTGTCTACATCCCGCCCACCCCTCTGCTCTCCTCTTCCTCGAACAGCTTCCTCCTCTCACTCTACCAGAATTTTCCCCCGCCCGATATTTGGAAAAATCAAAGGGTAGTCCGTACTGTGAATTAAACCTTTACGGGACACGTTCTTAGAGTGCAAGCTGATAGCTAAGAAAATTCTACCAGTTGGATTATTGTCAAATATGCCGTGATGCTCAAGGTGTCGCCATGACAGGGAAGAGGCAGAGTTCAATAGCAATGGAAGTGGGGGTTTACGTAGGTCATGCAGGGTCTGTTTGGTAAGTTGTACAAGAAATATTAACTATAAGGTTTGAAAGCAATATGCTAATTACTAAATATATGTAAATAGGGTGAGTTGCTAGCACGGCGGAGACAGGTGCATGGTATGGCAGATATTGGAAATCAAAACTGGCAGGCACAACTTGATCTAGACCTAGGGTTGTCTTCTCGGTTGGCTTGCAGTGAGGTTCTATTAATTTGACTCTGTAGATGGGCCAAATTTGATCTCCAAGCGGTGCCAAGAGTCTGAGCGGGAAAGAGCAATAGAGGATTTTGGGGTAGATTTTATCGCGGCATCCAGGCCAATTGCAAGGAGTGCACAGTAAGAAAAATCTATGACCCAATAATTCTGCATGGCAAGGAATGAGTGGCTAACCAGTATTTATGTATATCTAGATGTCTCTTGAGGTATTGAATATTAGACCTGGAGTTGGTGTCAGGGGGTTGCCAGTCACAGGTCTCTGGGACAGGGAGCCAGAGCATGAAGATTCAGAGGGAGGAGCATGGGGGGGAGGGAGAGATGGCATAGTGAATACAGAGGTGAGAATGCTACAGAAGCAGAGACGTAAGGTATCCTGCCAGGTGGTTTAATATATTAAGCTTATGGGATGGCTTAGACCAGATTGAGAGCCTTGATGCCCAGAGGTGCTCAATGTGTCGAGTGCTAAAGGGGGAGGATGAATTTACGCGAGACAGGAATGGCCACCTGCACAAGACATGTGGGAGATGTCAGGTAGGAGAGCGAAAATGTCCTTGGTTGAGGAGAGGGATGAACATGCATATGCTAATAGGAAATATGTGGACAACAGGAAAGACAAAGGAAGTGAAGGAGAGGGGGAAGAGTGCAACGGCGGGGCAGATCTCGGGAGCTCCCTATTGCGGCAGGAGTTGCAAGAAATGTATTGATGGGGAACGCACCACTAGCAATTCAACAGCCCCCAGTACTTTCCAATATCGAAGCGCCTAGTAGACAAGCGAGATGTGTACGAGGTATGGCACAGTAGGAGGGAGGTCTGGTAGTGTATGATCCGGGAGGACAGGACCCAGTGGGGTTGACGCTTCAAACACATCTTGCTTTTATAAACCAGGTAGCCAAATAGACTGCCAACGATTTGGGGTAGATGGACCGCAGGTGTATAGCCTGCAATGCAAGGCACTGGATCTCAGAGTTGACTTATATCCAACCACGAGGAAGATAGGTCAGCTACGAGTCCTGCTGCAAGCATGGTAAAGTGCAAATAGAGGCTATGCATCTACTGCCAGAGCCCCTCAATGGCCTCATAAGTGGAGTTGATGCTCGCTCAAGGGCATTACGGGAGGGGCTGCGCAGGTGGAACTCTCTATTTGCATTTACCAGCATCAAGTTCAACATGGACAACCGGACTGGTGAGATTGGAGGGACAATCCAATTATTCCAGTTGCGTTGTGCAGTATATAATAGGCAGGGACCGCTGGCACCTGCAGGAGATCAGGATGCCCTCTATTCCCATATCTACCTCTATGATCCAGCCATTGTAGTAGCAATCAGAGCTGGCTGTGCACCAGAGCTAGATGTCAATCTCATCCAGTCCTTGACCTTGATGCTCCATCAGTCCAACCCCCTTATCAAGAAGTACCTTACGGCGAAGGAGCAGTTTGCAGAGGTGTCTGCCTTAGAAGACAACTTCTGAATTATCCTCAATCCACAACTACGCCTGGTTGTTGAGAGGGGAGCCGATCAGGGGCGGGAGAACCTACCTATGGCAGATGAAGTCTCCATGATTCTGCCTCTGGAGTATGGAAGAGGTTGCTTTAGAGATATTGTCCTTGCTAGGCGGATGAATGGGGAAGATGCAGCCAACCGCTTTACACTCATCAACCCCAATCATCCTGCCTACCTTCCCCTCCAATATGTTCTCCTCTTCCCTTTTGCAGAACTTGGATGGCATTGGGGAAGAATCCTTGGCGACGGCCATGGTGTTTCTGGGGACAAGAGCCTCCACCAGCGGGCTTTCTACAGGTTCCGTCTGGATACCGGGCTCAATGAGCCGTCCACCCTCTTTCGGGCACAGAAACTATTACAGCAGTTTGTTGTTGTTGCATGGATGGTATGTGATCAAAATAAGCTGGCCTGGCTACGGTCCCATCAGAAGGAACTCCGAGCTGCCCTCTACAATGGTCTGGCGGATATTCTAGATGCTGGGGACGCCAATCTCGCCCACGTGGGAAAGAGGGTGGTTCTACCGTCAAGCTATGTGGGAGGAGATAGATTTATGCAACAGCTATATCAAGATAGCATTGCTATTGTACACCGGTTTGGGATGCCGTCGCTCTTGATAACCTTCACAGCAAACCCAAAGTGGGTCGAGATTGAGCGCGAGCTACTGCCACATCAAACAGTATCAGATCGCCCGGATCTGGTGGCACGTGTGTTCAATCACAATGTACGCGATCTTCAGGACCAGATTCGGCACAAGGAAGTCTTTGGACCTTGGCTGGGTTGTGTCTGGACCATCAAGTACCAAAAGTGGGGCCTCCCACATTTGCACCTCCTGGTGTTCTTCAAGACTGACCACCAGTTCCTGACAACAGCCAATATCGATGGTTTCATCAGTGTAGAACTTCCCTGCAGTGATGATGCCATCAGTGAGGAACTTAGAGGTATCATTTAGACAACAATGGTACACTCTCACTGTGGTGGTGGAAATGGTTAAGCTGCTACCATGCAGGGCTTAGATCCTCTTTCCACCCTGACCTGCCAGAAGGGCTATCCGCGTGCCTTTCCTGAAGAGACAATCATCACTGTGGATGGATATCCCACCTATCCGAGGAGGGATACAGGCCAGTCGTTCACAGTAAGGGTCAGGAGGAGGGGAGCTGATGTTATGGCTGTCATCGACAATCAAAGGGTGGTACCCTACAGGCCATATTTGGCTCTCCGCTACAAGGCACACATCAATGTGGAGGTGTGCGGGTCTATCAAAGCGGTCAAGTACATTCACAAAGACATATATAAGGGTGGGGATTGCGCCACTGCTGTCTTGGAGAGCGATCAAGATGAGACCAAGCAGTACCTCCAGGGACGGTATATTGGACCAACGGATGCAGTGTAGAGGCTGTTTGAATTCAACACCCATGGAGAGCAGCCTCCAGTGCAGCACCTCGCCCTTCATCTGCCTGGCCACCAGCCAGTCTACTTCTCGGAGGGTGCAGATCCAGTAGCTGTATGTGAGGCTATGGATGGCAAGCTTACCACTCTCCTCGCATTCTTCAAATAAAATGCGGAGAATGTAGATAGGAGACAGTACTTGTACCACGAATTCCCTGAGCACTATGTTTACACAGCCAGAGCGGGATGGAAGCGCAGGACACAGTGGTTTTCGCTTGGGCGCATGTATGCTGCCAGCCCCCTGATGGGGGAACTCTACTACCTGCGCTTGCTTCTGACTGTTGTAAGGGGTGCGGGAAGCTTCGAGGATCTGAGGACGGTAGATGGGGTGGTCGATCAAACCTTCAAGGGAACCTGCAGAGCGCTGCAGCTCTTGGATGATGATGGGGACTGGGTGGCCACTTTCCGCAATGGTAGGGAGTCCATGACCGGTAGGGCATTGCGGCAACTGTTTACGCTTTCCCTTCAACATACTACTGTCACGGATCCACCCCATATTTGGGAGATGTTTAAGGAGAGTTTCTGTAATGATCTGGAGCACCTGCTGGTGACAGGTAGGGTCATTGTGCCGGCTGGTGGAGAGGGTATGGGTGATAGCTTATATCTGGATTATGGGCTACACCGGATCAACCTACTGCTAGGGGAGTATGGGAAGACTAGGGCAGATTTTGAGCTCCCCCAGCCGGTATTGGATTGGAGGGAGAGTGAGAGAAGGGAATGGGGCAATACGATGATGGGGGAGGAGTTGGAATATAACGTGGAGCAGGAGAGGGAGGCATTCAGTGCAATGCAGCAGAGGTTGAATGAGGATCAGGTGCCATGTTTTGATGCCATTGCAGCTGCGGTTGAGAGGAGCGAGCAGGATCCGCAGCAGCATCACCAGGACAGTGCCTTCTTCCTTCATGGACCCGCTGGTACTGGCAAGACCTACCTCTACAACTGCCTGTGCAGATATTTCCAATCCCAGGGTAAGATAGTACTGTACGTCGCATCCTCCAGGATAGCGGCACAGCTTCTGCCAGGGGGGATGACCTCACGTTCAAGGTTCAAGATCCCGGTGTCAAATGACATGCATGCCATATGCAACATCAGGCACAACTCACCACATGCCGAGTTGATTCTCAAAACCTCTCTTATCATTTGGGATGAGGTTACAATGCAGAAGAAGGCAGACTTCGAAGCGGTTAACAGAACCTTGAATGATATCGGCAATGGCGGAAACCAAGCGGGTTTTGGTGGGATACCTACGGTACTTGGAGGTTACTTTGCCCAAATCTTGCCTGTGATCCGCCGAGATACTAGCCGGGCCACGGTGCTTACCTGCATCCAACATGGTTCGCTCTGGCCCCAATTAAGGGGTTTGAAACTCTAGACAAGTATGCGAGTCACTGCCCCCGATGCCAATAGGAACTTGCTCACCCTCCTGCATAATCTGGTTAACCAACCTACCTTGCGTGGCAGTATTCAATTGCCCCTGTGGATCCGTAGCGTTTCTACAGTTGATCATCTCTGTGATCTATTGTATCTACAGTCATTGTTGAATGAAGCAGTTAATTGTTACCAAGCCCTTGTTGGTCGCTGATCCTGGCCTTCCGCAATGATACGGTGTCGGACTTCAACGATGTACTGCTGGAGAGAATACCTGGTGTGGAGAAATGCTTTGATGCTGCCAACCACATTGATGTCACTATGAATGCTGGGGCAGCTAAACACGATGCTATGGAATACCTGCAGAGTATAAATTTGGCATGTATTCCGCCTTCTTGCCTAAGACTCAAGATTAGTGCCCCAGTTATTCTACTGCGTAATCTGAGTCCTAGAGAGGGTTTATGCAATGGCACCAGGATGAGGGTCGTGGGGATCAGCCGCAACTGTTTACAGGTTGCCATTCTGGGTGGAAAGTTTGATAGACAGATCTGCCTCCTTCCGCGGATCAAGCTTACCACAACAGATGAGGACCTCCCCTTCATCCGACAGCGTACTCAGTTACCAGTCCGTCTATGCTTTGCCATGACTGTGAATAAGTCTCAGAGTTAGTCCCTTGAGCAGGTTGGGGTAGATTTACACACCCCTGCCTTCAGTCATGGGCAACTCTATGTTGCCTTGTCACGGGTGACATCACTAGATGGGCTGACTCTCCTATCCTTGGAGCTAGCTCCTACCCATCCGGATAATATAGTGTATCCAGAGGTTCTCCTTTAATCTCCCTCCGCTAAGTTTTATATCATCTCTTTCTACTTCCTTGTACTGTGTTTATAAATACTGACTGTACTTGCTGCCTCTTAGTTCTATCATTGAAACTCTCCACTCCTCTCTCACTCCTCCTTTGCTCTGATACTCTGCATACTTCTCTTACATAGTATGTAACCTATCATCCTCCTATTTCCTAATACTGCTAACGTTTCCTATATAGCTGTTGCTTAGTTTTTTTTCTTTTTTGCTGTTATATCTAATTAATATTACCCCTTGTAGCCTTCTTTCTCTGCTTTTCCTTTCTTATTTTCCTGCATCTTTTGCTTTATCTATCCCTACTTCCTAATGGTTACAACTTCTCTTTCCTCTTGATAAGTGTTTTTTCTTCCTTCCTTTTTTTCACTGATCAAATGTAATATCTACCAAATTTATTCTTCTCAACTCTATCATTTAAAGTTCTGCTATCATACTCAAATTGCACCTATATATCACTATTAGTAAAACAGGAAAGGTAATAATACCCTCATCTTTTACTTGCTCTCTGTGTCTTCACTATTAGATGAAACTTTATACTGCCTTATTCTTCTACTAAGTACTATGTCCGTAAGGCTCTGTAGCACTAATTTGCAACTTGACTCCAAATACAAACCTTACTCAGTTACAATAATCCTTTCCATAATGCTATAGAGGTATGTCTGTTAGACCTAACAAGTGACTTTAGAGAATTTCTGAGGATACAGTACTCCTGTATAACACTTTTGTTAATTGCAACATTCCTGCCTCTTTATTATGTCTACAGAGTATCAGGTATATCTTGTCTCCTGTTTTCTGTAATGCATAAATGTATATAGTGTTTTGGTACTGCTACTTTACTCCCTTGTATGAGTATTGGGGATACCATGTATTGCATTCTTGCATACTCTCATCGGGTTCTGCAATCTGACACTATTTTGATAACAATATATGTTATTATAAGCAGAATACTATATTTAAACTTTGCAAATTCAAGCTCTATATCACGAGTGGGCGCTGTTTGCTTGCTTGATGTAATAGTTTCATATATATCCTATAGTTGCTATCAATATGAAAACCAACTTGAACAGGACCATAGTTCTTATTTAATTCTAATTGGAATAGATTTCCAGATTCTAGAGAAGAGACCTATCGAGTATAGGTCTAAGGTCTGGTATAGCAGCAGGAATATCTTTACTTGGTTGATATCTCTTTTACCTTTATACAAATACAGTTTTGATAGTAGTGCAAGTAATTATATTTAAAACAGGCTTAACAGCTTACGAAGATGACGATCGAGCGTAGGTCGAGGGGCCGCTACTCTATAGGTACCCTTTGGTAAGGGGTAAAGACCGGTATTAATCAGCTGCCAAGTTGACCCTGGAAGATGTTATATTGTTAGGGTTTTTTAAGGAGGCTTTAGTAGACCAAACAATATGACTGTGGTAACAAACACACTAGTTACCTAAGAATTCCGATTGACTTCTGCAATGTCACTAAAATCACCTGCATGTGACCTTCTTGGCCCTCATAAGAAACATAAAGCTCAAGGCCCTGCACTACAATTATATACATAGGCTAAAAGCAGGGCAACCATTAAAGCAAACCGAAAAAGAATAACACTTTGGGTCTTGTTAGACTCTCGATCTAATATTTTTCTTATCAATCTAGAGCTGGATCCACAGTTTAAGATACGAGAGTATATAGGTAATAAAGCACTAGTCATCCTACCATTTGGTCTTCCAAATTGTGCAAAATATTTCTCTGTACCAATTTGATTAGAGATTGGAAAAAATGCATATAGGGCCCATATCTCCTGTGTGAAAGCAAGACCAGGACAATACGATTTGATCAGTCTATTTGCCTAATGGCCCCAAGAGCACCTACTTGCATACTTTGATGATTCCAGAATTGGGAAATTAAAAATACCCAGTGTCAAAGTTACCTTCTAGAGTAGAACCTGGATTATCACCTCGAATTGGATGAAACTGTGGCCTATTAACCCCCAGCAGGGTATTTGAGGTGGATAAACCTGGTGCCCTATGTAGAGGAAGCACTTGTATTTCTGATAGGCAAACGGTATCACCAGTTGCAAAAGGTATTCCAACATGAAATGGCGGAGACGCTTGCTAGTAGGATAACATTTGAGCAGGCCATTGAAGAGGGCCCTTAGAGTAGTGGCTCAGGGCAGCCAAAAATATTGCTCTTAAGGTCATCAGCTGGATTGGCTGAGAATATTCCTTAAAAAATGCCAAATCACTGTAAGATTCTGCTAAGCATATACCCAGCTGGTGCAAAAATTTTAGTTGTTCACAAACCTGATTGATTAAAGAGGCTGTGTGTAGACTACAGTCAACTAAATTAGTTAACAATCACTAATAAATACATACTACCACTAATGTGGGAGCTTCAAGATAGAGTTGCCCAAATAATTATATTTACCAAAAGCGACCCCCAATGGTTAATACTACCTCCTAAGGTATAAATGAGGTGAAGAAAGGATAATGTAATTTCATGCTTGATCTGGTTACTGGAAATACAAAGTAATTCCATTTGAACTGCTTAATGCACCAGCCCCCTATCAAGTAATGATGAATAAAATTCTGCTATAATTGAGTGAGCAAGGAGTGGTTGTATACCTTGAATACATCTTAATCCTTTCGGAAAATGTAAATAAATATACCAAACTAGTTGGATATGACCTAGCAGAGTTAGAGGAGTAAGATCTAGCACTGTCAACTACCGATCTATTGCCCATGTCGATTGGTAGAATTGTAGGCGAAATTGTGGCAATAGATGGAGTAATCATGAGGGAAAGAAAGGCGGAATCAATAACAAATTGAAAGGCAGTGTATTCAGTTGTGGCGGTGTAAATATTGTTTGGCTTTGCCAATCGTTATTGGTGTTTTATTAAAGATTTTTTGCTAATCTGCAAACCAATGACAAGAAACACTGAAAGGGGACTCTAGAAAGTGTAGTAGGGGACCTGAGCAAGATAAGTAATTTGTGGAGCTAATGCAAAAATTCAATATAGCACTGATATTATGCCACTTCATCCCAGACTGAAAAACCGTAGTAGAAACCTATGCCAGTGCCTTAGTTCTATTCTATACTGTGTCCTGTCCCAGTTTAAGGACAAAAAGCTACACAGAGTAGCCCTAAAATTATGCAAGTTGAGCCACGCTGAACACAACTACAAGATACACAATAAGGAATTGTGGGCCATCTTGGAAGCATTTAAGGAATGGAAACAAGACTTAGTTTGACCAGAGGAACTGGTGACTGTATATAGAGATCACCCATACCTGCAGAATTTCCCAAAAGGTAGGGAATAGAATCCTAGCTAGATATGCTGAGCACAACAGCTGGCGAAGTACAATTTTAAAATTATCTATGGACCAGGAAGGCGGTGTGGCAAATCAGATGCATTAAGCTGGTGGCTGAAGTAGACTACCCAGGAGGGAGCTGTCTATTGTGAACAGTCAATTCTCAACCCAACACATGTCCAAATCAATCAAGTACACTTCAACACACAGGTGTTTGAGTCAGAAATGCAGGATGCAAGATATCGGCCTACAAATTCACTTAGGATTAAATATCTGACACAACAAGTGAAGACATCCACAAATGTCATTCAACATGAAGCAGGCCATGACCAATATCATTAAGAGATTTTGTAATCCGTGCCAAAAGACAACTTGTGTAGTAACAGGTATCAGAATAGGATTACCACAGGTAAACTATGCACCCTTAGCTATGCGAGGTATATTATAGTTAAGGAAGCGATTGGCATAGACCTAGGGGTTATTTAGGATAATTACAGTACACAAGTTTAGGTTATTATGATGAACTTGACAAGTGAGATTGAAAGGTTCGAAAACAGGACCCAATTACCCGAATGATGGTTTTGTATATCAAAACACCAGAGTTCAGTCAAGTTGACACTGTAGATAGAATCAAAAGAGGAGAAGGGCCATTCAGGAGCCCCAATCTCCCTCTTATATGATTCCCTGCCACAAAGCCAAACGTAGAAGTTACCTAACTTCAAGCTGACAAATGTGAAAGGAGTTCCTCCATGAGATAGACTAGGAAAAGAGTGATCAGAAGGAAATAGTTGTGATGCCTAATACAATAATGTCCCTGGTCAATATTAAGAAATCCGACCAGTAACTACTAATGGCGATCTAAGAATCCAGGCAGAATTCAGGATTAGTCACAACATAAGCAGGGATTGGAGATACTTAAAACATGTGCAAACCTATACCAAGTATGAGTGCGATAACTGAAGGATTAAACTACTATCAGAATCACCTATATATTGTTGAAAACGAAGAACTGCAACCAACTATACCTAAAGGATGCTATAAATCTAAGGTAGCAGGACAGTTCGGGTTGGAAAAGACACTGGAAATCATTACCAGAGACCTTTACTTGAAGGAACCAGTCGTCTGGATCCACAACTATGTGGGGTCATGTGATGAATATCAAAATAATAAATCAGTACGACATTCACACTTCTCTCTGCCGCAACTCTTGGAGGTCCTGTTCACTGCATGGGCATCCATATCCAATGACTTCATCATACAACTAGGCGAATTGCAAGAAAAAACTCAAAATATGGGATTCATGGATCAGTTCACAAAGATGACGTTCTTCATGGTTGAGGAATACAATTGAACGGCATAGGATGCAGTACATGTATCCCTGAGAGAAGTCAGGAAGTTCCACAGACGCCCTACGGATATCAAATCTAACATGGATGTAAAGTTATCATGTGAATTCTGAAGGTCACTGTGCAAAAGCTAGTGGATAAAATGAAAAATATCTATTGCCTATCATAGTTAGACAAATGGGCAAACGGAAAGGAGAACCAATGTTCTGGAAAGATACTTGAAAAGCTTTGTCACTTACTATGAGAGAGACTAATACTAGGTATTACTACTAGCTAAAGATGCATATAACAACTAGGTAACAAATGTGTGTGAAATATGTTCAATTTACGCAAACTGTGTGTTCTATCTACAAACTGTTGGATCAAAAAATGTGAAGCCCACAATCTAAGTACCCAAATTATATACCTACTGGATGCAAATAATGCATCAAAAGGCCCGTGAAGCATGAGAACAAATACCAGAATATAAAAGCAAATATTATAATCACAAGACACACAAACAATCTGAGATCATGGTTATAGACTGAGTCATGCTAAATTTTAAAAATAAAGGCACTAATCGACAATCCAAGAAATTTAGCCCCAAGCTCTATGGCTTATTTAAAGTACTGGAAAACTGTGGAGATCCTGCATATCAATTAGAAATATCACCCGGATGGAAGATCTATCCACTATTTCATGTATCATTATAGGAACCTTATAATTTATCTCTCAGACTAGGAAGGAAGCAACCCTCAAGTGACCTAGAAGAGAACGATTCTGATGTCGAATAGGATATCGCCAGAATCGTGAAGATGGGAATAATCTCTTACACCAGAGGCTCTTGTAGTCAGAAGAAACAAATGCGTGACCTAAGATATTTTTTTAAGTGGCCAGGATGTTCCCAAGATGAGACCACTTTGGGACCAACAAAAAAATTATAGCATGCCAGCTAATTGGTGAAGGTATTTCATAGTGAAAACCCAGATATGCGAAAGCAGACAGATCTTGAATTAATGTGAAAAAGGTTTTCTGGGTTTTACCAAGATTATCCCTAAGGATTTTTACCCTACATCATTTGGTACATTTAAATGGCTTTATATATGGTTCCGGCTGTCTCTACCGTCCACCAGAGTAAACGTAAGGGGAACACACGCACTATTGTCCTACAACGCTAGGTTAAATACTGGTTATTTGTAGTTATAGGGTTCGCTCTTAAGAGTTTATTTTGTAAATTATGAATATGATATAATAAAGCATGAGTACACTGCTTCTGAACTTGTTACATGATAAGCAATAACAAAATGACGATACTGAATACTACCAATCATTGAAGTCCTACTTTGCCTGCATGACCAGGCACTGCTCCACGATATTTACCTTCCACATCAAATATACCTAATCACCAGCCGCCCTTAAATCATACCATAAATCAATATACTTTACACAGCCCTGCTTGCCGTCAGGGAATTTGGCTAGCCAACCAGGCTTCCCATGATGCCGAATTTGCAGACCACCAATCATGTATTCATACACTATCTGAACCAGGTCCAATCCAACCAACCGCAGTCCAGCATCTAACAAATAATCGACTCCGGACAAGACCCGCACTATACGATCACGGAAATGTACCGCAAAGAAGCATTAGGAAGCATCAACCTCCGTCTTGGCTCCAGCTATTGTTAGTATAAGCAGGCAGGGGCTATATCCTTGTGATATAGGTTTAAGATTGACAAATGAGTGTGAGTTAGATGTTCGAGATTCCAATCGAAGAGAGCCTTACCAAGCTCCTACCTGTATCAATTATTAAAGGAAATGTAACCCCGAGTAAGGACAGAACAATGATTCTTGAACACAGGCCAGGTCGAGTTTGAATGAGAGCTAAGTCTAGCCCCTCACTAGAGAGGCTCTCATGATTAAAAGCTGCAGTTTATGATCTTAAGAAAATTCTCTTTCCATTCTGTAAGCTATGTCAATTTGCTGGCCCTTTTCTCGGCTAGTATCAGTATGTTTTCAGCTTCCTAAATCTGCAAGCATACCACGAAAACCAAGGACTAGTTCGACCAGGATTAAATCCTGTAAGAAATCGAAAAGTCATTGTAGAAGAATTAGCTAAAGCTAACGTTATAGGAGAGCGCCTCCAAAGATGGATAATTTCACATAAAGTGTCATTGGTCAAAGGACTGCATATTCAACATACTAGAGAGGGGCTGCATCTGAAGGTAATGTCGATATTGCAGAATGAGAGCACTCTCTCAGCTGTCTGTGAATATATTTCCCAAGGAGGTCAAAGTAAGTAGATGCATCTATATCATATCTGCATTTGGTCAAAGTGAAACTACTTCCCATATTATTTAATAATGGTCAATGCTAATCGACTATGTAATCCAACACATAGATATTAATTCCTATCAAATAGCAGCTGCTATCAACAAGTACTGGATTGAGGTTAATGATTTACCCATTGAGACAACAAGCGGAAGACTAGTTTGCAGTATTGCAAGAGCAATTGGTAATCGTACAGGGCCAAGATGGTTAGCAAAGCTCGTTTACAAGTAGCACAAATTCCGCAAGGCTGTAATTAATGATAGCCATGAACGCAAGGATGTCAAGAGGGGCCGAGAAGAAGTATTTTTCCCAACTCTTTGAGAGCTGGATCCACGTTTGATTGAGTAGGATGATGACTTGTACAATATACCAAAGCCTCTGCTTCTTTCTGGTGTCAGGCAGACAGTTGTTATTATTACACATGATGAGCCTACCTTTAATGCCAATTAAGGTAGGCATTTTGTCTGGGTTGATGAGAGTCATAATCTTATAGACAAGAAGGCCGAAGGTCAAGGCCTTCTTGTATCAAACTTCCTGACTCCAATTGGATGCTTGAGATGTGGAGATGTCTGTGACATTCTCAAATATGGTGGAGTTGGCTGGGGGAATAGAGCAAAGCTATTGGAGCAGATTACAGAAACGGCAATTCCTCAGTTTGAGAAAGAATTCCCTGACTGCCAGGCATTATTTATATTCGATAATGCCAAAAACCATGCAAAGTTCACAACCGATGCACTGAGCATATCAAAAATGAACCCCGAGGATAGATGAAAAAATGCATTACCTATGCGAACAACCTTTATACATGATGTCAACTTACCAGGGGGCTGATGATACTAGTCAATAGTACACGAAAATTGTATACTAAAAGTACTTCGAACTGTTCTTAAAGAATATCAATTATGGCCTAACACTGGCCTTGCTTTCTAACACAATGCAGCATTAAAACAAGTTCTAGCAAAACCAAGCTAAATCCTATGTGTCTTAAAGGTTGTCTCATAAGTGCTCGTGGACTCTTAGCCTTATAGGCAGACTTTGTTGTACAACAGAGCGAGATTCAGTAGACTATAGAAAGCTGCTGTCCAACTTGTTCTCTTTTATCCTCCCTTCCACTGCGACTTCAATATCATTGAGTATTACTGGGGTGCTGCTAAGCATTTTACTCGTAAGAAGTGGGAATTTGATTTTCCCTTCCTTAAGAGGTTGGTTCCTCAAGCATCAGCATAGGTACCCAATACTTTGATTTTGATATTCTTTTTTAGAACTCCAAGAATAATGGCAGCATATGAATCTGGGGAGATTTGTGGCTCTGAAAGCTATAAGCATTTAGTCTCTTCTAAATACAACTCTGACTATAGAGTTTCTCTTAACTCTGCCAGCACTTGATTAAATTATTCTTTACTATTTGTTTCATTCCTGTATCCTTAATTCAATCAATTCTACATCCCTCCTCTACTAGTACATCTGTTCTCTTTTTCCATTATTTTATAATTAAGTACATATCATATTACAGCATAACATTTAATATTTGAGGTCATAAAAGAAGTGAAAAATAGTCTAGGACCAACAAATAACAACTATTTAACCTAGCGTTGCATGCCAAGACTGCGTCCCTATTGCTTTTGATATAGTGGACATTATAGATGGCCGGAACCATAGCCGAATTTTTCATTATTAAGATGGATACGAAAGGCGAGGATCAAGACCCAATAAGTTATTATAGGAACCCTAGGTGCTGGTAGATCATGTTAGGTATACAAAGTTCTTCAAAGAAGAGTTTGAGAATTCTGAAACTCATGTCCGTACCTCAACGGGGCAATCATCTGCCTCCCGCTCAGCTGTTCGCTTAGTGAATCAACACAGTGGCCTAGTTCAGTTGATTGCAGGCTCAGATATCTGTATTTGTTAAATCCTCTTGGTACAGCGTATATGTCTAGGACATTCATCTGACCAAATACTGTCAGCAGGTAGTATTGGAGAACCTCTCTGGCTACTCCACCTGCAACAAATGTAGAGATTTGAGTAATAATCCACAGAGTTAAAAACAGTTCAAATGAAGGGGGGCTGGGTTGTCACCCAAGGTACAGGCGAGATAAAGGAAGACGCTATTTGGGTAACTATGACAAGTGTGCTGATACCCAAAAATGATGGCATAATGGTCGAAGGACCTATTTGAACCTAATGATAAGGAAAGGCAGTGTACATATCAAGATATTGGACCGATTGTCGTCACAAGTCATTTTGAAAGCCATCTGCAGAGTTAGATAAGCATGCTCAAAGCAGACATGGTCAAATACCAAGCTGGCCACTGGGTATTCTAAGCAACAATTAGCAAGTTTCATACGGAACGGCTTAGTTTAAAGGGCAGTAGGAGATCTGAAGTCTGCTACCAAGCGTGGCAGCCCACCCTTAGAGAAAGAGGAGCTCTGCCAGTATCATAAGCTCTGTGGGGAAGAGAACTTTCTAGATATAAGGATGATATTACTAGGGTTTGAATAGAGAAAATTACTAGCAATCCTTAATTAGTACAAGAGATATATGTAGTCTGCAAACCCACAGATGCACGAGTTAATTATCAATACGCCTCCTGAGCTTTATCAATCTTTATTCAAGGCAGAAGATATCTTATCAATATCTTATCTTTTAGTCAAATATATTTACTTCTTTACCTGTGAGCCTACCTAGAAAATATCTGTCTTTAAAGAAAAGATTATAATCCTAATTACATTCACTAGACCTTAGTATCATCTACCCTTAACAATTATAGGATAATAAATGACAAGCTAATAAATCACTATGATAGTGTCTATTTAATATACTACCCATGCTAAAGGGCCCATTTGTAGTCTGGTTCTTTATATCTACAGACTTTTTAATCATTTTGCTCATGTTGTAAGGTATCATACAAACAACACTAGTAGTAGAAAATCAGTTCACAAAAATGGCATACTTTATAGGATTAGAAAGTAATAAACTAAAACAGATATTACAGGCATATTATAACAATCCTATATGCTATATGGGCTAGCAGCAGAATTTCTTCTGCACATACATGCAAAGTTTACAATATCATTTTGGGAAACACTATGCAACACTCTTAGGTATTAAGCTGATCCTGTCTTCAACTTACCAAACTTAATCTTATAGAGAAAATGCAAGGACCAACCTTACACTGGAACGATACCTTAATTACTGTAACAACTACAATTTTGAATAATTGGTATCTACTGCTATTTCTGAGTAAGTATATATATAATAACCTAGTTATAAATTCATATGAAATTGCCCCTTTCTTTGCAAACTCTGGATCCCAACTACTAACAGGAGAGATGTGGAATACAAGTGGAACAGAATCCTATTCTATATCTAGGACTATTATGGACAAAATTATCATTATTACTTATTTGGATTTTTACCTGATAAGTTCTACCATTTAGGTGTTCTTTCTTTATTAGTTATAACCTCTTAATTACCTATTCTTACTTTGTTTTGCTTATCATTACTCTCTCCTTGCTTCTCCCTATTTGGGCATCACAATCCACCCGCTATACCAAATGAATTTGCATAGTAATAATGATAGGTTGTTACTACTACTTTGATTTCCATTTCCTATTTTGTTAGCTCTGTCCTGTCGCTTTTAACCATTGAAATTGAAAATATAGTTTGCTTGTTATGCTGGCTGTGTTGGCATATTGGTTAAACATGATATTTGCCGTTTGGTTAAGTTTTTCTAGCTACACTCTTTTGTATTTAAAGAGCCCGTAATCTCTTAAGTATTTAGACACTCAAGCCACACAGGACTATCATCTTTAATACTAGAAGTTGCACAGTTACATAATTAGTTCCCTACCTTTTACCAGGTCTATTGAAGACCTTTCCTTTGATACTTCTGGCACTAATCTATTCATAGTAAGAGAGTCCCTTGGGGACTATTGAGATAGATGGGTGTAAGTTTTAACAATGATCTAGGTCCCAGGGCAAAATATATCCCCGCCCGGTACCGATAATATACATATAGTAGTATTCTGTATTAGACCAATCTCTGGCAAATATGATCAAATATTATTACAAAAAGCCACTGCTACTGCCTGATGTAAAAGTTGGAGAGAATGTTATACTTAATGGACAAATCATACAGAGTAAGCATCACTTAATAAAACTTGGTCTAAAGCTTTATAGCCTGTATAAGTTCTATAAGGGAAAGATGAGAATGCTTTAATATTAGAAATATAACCAAGGTCTAAAATATATGCAATATTCTAAATCTCGTTATTGGAACCATGCAGTGTGTGAAGACGCTCATTTACAGAACACCTATCTGTGGATGTATAAGATATTTAAGCAAACTGAGAATAGGAAATTGAAGAAATCATAAAGAGAAATATAATTTATTAGAAAAGAACAGTGGATTGTACAAATATCCTACTCCATTAACTCTGATACTTAGTAAATAGATCAAGATACTGAGAAAATGATAATACATAAAACCCACTTGGACATTTAGAATATCTATTAGAAAAGAAGTCAGAATATTACACACAAGCTTTGAAAATGCCAAAATGAGCAAATATTGAACAACAAGGAATAGGATTCATGACAGTGGACAAGAAAATACAAGGGGTTTTTTACCATTGTAAGTTCTGTTGAAATGACAGATGAAAAGGATAAGACATAATTGTTTATTTTTTTTTATCTTTTTGTTATAGTATTTGAATATTTTTTTGGTTTATAAAGTTTAAAATATAAAAAGAGGTTAGGTACAGAAAGAGGTATGGCAGTCAAAAGATAGGTTCATGGAGATCCTTTGGACACAAAGGGGCTTTAAGTAGGCCAGTACATGTTAGGCACAAACGACTCCCTAGAGGATTACAGGACATTTTCAGGAAGAACTACAGGAATCTGAACCTCTACAGGCAATTACCCCCCTGCGGCTCCGGCGTTCACCCTGGGAGTCCACACTGGCACCTAGTGCAGTTCCTCGTTTGCTAAGAAAATCGAGAACTTGGAACACATCTTGTAACCCAGTATACGTCGTCGCTGTCCGTCCGGCCGGATGCTATCCGCAGGGTATATATGAGGGCCTCTCTGGCTCCATCAGGAAAGTGGAACGAAGCGATTCCGTAAAGAACCTGCAGAGATACACCCAGTTGAAGTTAAGAGAGCCCGGGTCGGCAGAGATGGTTACCAATGCGTGATTGAAGTAGGCTACTCCGATAGACACCGAGAGTACTCTGACACTCACGTGATGCCTATAAGGGTAAGGTACCTATCGGAAAAAGTAGATAAGGAGAGGCAATCAAGTAAAGAAGGAATTGGCCGGATTGAGAACATTAGTCATCCTGAAATCCAGCTGCAGAGCCGGATAAGATGGCACAGAGCGGATTCCGCCAATAACCAAGCTGGCCCCTTGAATGTTAGGCACATAACTCCCATGAGGGCCCAGAAGAGCAGCTGGAGAGCTCTGGGCTTGAAACTCCACAAACTAATACCCCCCTCCGGCCCCGACGTTGGCCCCGGACGACAGCACTGGCGCCTTGTGCAGTTGCTCACAATCATAGAAAGAAGAAATATTGAAGCCTTTCTCGTAACACCGTACACGTCGTCGCCGTCCGTCCGACCGGATCCTGTCCGCAGGGTATATAAGAGGGCATCTCT
>QFET01011483.1:0-11393 GCA_003316355.1 Tuber calosporum | reverse complement strand
CTTTCACCTCCTCCCACCAAGCACCCTACAGATAACGACAGGACGGAAGTCATGCCAGCCGTCCCCCGTGTCCCTAAAACGGTCTCACGCACCTCCACACCGGCTCCAGGCTCCTTGCATCCTGCCGTTAACCTAAATACCCCAGGGCCCATGAGGCCAGCCCAGTCGGCCCCTGGCATGTCAAGGTCCTCCTCCTGGCATAGTGCCCTGCCCACCCATGTGGCGCCCAGCCCCTCTCCTACCCCTCGTGATTCTATGGGCTCTACTAATAGATTATACAACCACCGCTCCCCTGTGTGAGGCCCCTAGGCCTTCGTCCTTTCTCTCCCTTGCTCAACATAACTGCCTGGGTAGCTGTGATGTATATTTTTCAATTTTTAATTCTGTAGTTGAACTTTCCTTTCCTATTTCCCTGGTCTAAATCCAGGATCCTACAGTTTTTCGAGGTTGTGTTCCCGCCTTTGCTGGCTTTAAGTCTTTCTTCCCACCTTGTCCCACTTCTAAAAATCCACGGAATGCTCGCTATGTTTCTTCTGCCCTTTTCTCCTTGAGTGCTATACTTCCCGGCTATTATGGGAGATCTGACACCATGGGCCTTGACCTTTTCCAGACAGACAGCCTGTTTGGGTTTTGCTTTTCACGCCTTCGAGTATTGAACTCTTATTCACTCCCTGGCAGGACACATTTTTCTTTTACAATATCTCTTTTTGAGTTGTTTTCTTTGGAGGACTCTCATGTTCCTTCCTTAGGCGACTTCAATATCCACCACCCCTGCTGTGACCTGCTCACGGCCCACTCCAGCTCTGAGTTGGCTTTTTCTTTTCCCTACTTTTCAAGAAGTGCAGAGCTTGGCTTCCAGCTCTTGAACGCTCCCGGGGTTTTCACCCACTTCCCTTTGGGTGGTAGGGGCAGACCGTCTGTTTTAGATCTTTCCTTTGCCTCTCCTGCATTGTCCCCTCTTTTCTTCTCATGGAGCACTCCTCACCCATCAACTGGATCAGACCACGTCCCTATTTGGCCTTCCTTTAGGCATCTGAAATACACAAAACCACCTTCCCGCCCCAACTGGGCCTTAACTGACTGGGCCACCCTCTTACCCCTGCTTGAGGAGCTGGTAGTCCTAGACACCTGCCACCTCCCCAACTCCGCTTTACTCTCCTTATAGTTTTACACGAATTTTGGTCGTGTGCTCACCCTACTCCGCAACCATACCCCTCTCTTGCACCTGTCCCCAAAGGCCTAGCCCTGGTAGTCACCCCTCTTCTCTACTCTTAGGAAAGAACTCCATTGCGCTGCTCGCAAGGCTCACTCCTCCCACTCCACAGGTGACATCTCTAGTGCCAGACTCGCCCGCCTCGGCTACTTCAAAGCTATAAAAAGGGCCTAGAAGGTCAACTGGACCTCACTCCTGCTTAACGCCACCCCCTCCTCCCTCTGGGCCACCAAACGCCTGGCCCTAGGTTCCCCCACCACTGGCTTCCCCACTCTTCCAGGGCCCAACACTTCAGAGTCTATCAATAATGCTCTCCTCAATCACTTCTTTCTACCACGTCCCTTACTCCATGCCCCCTCCACCCTCCGCCCCTACTCAGATGCCCCTGAGCTCTCCTTAGATGAAATCTCTGGCGCCCTGAGGGCCTCCTCCTCCTCCTCATTGCAAGGTCGTGACACCGTCCCCTACGGGATAGGGAAAATGGTCCACTGCACCACCCACTCCCAACTGGTTTCACTCCTCTCCTGCCTGCTTCTCCCTGATTTCAACTCCCCCTCCCTCAAAAAGGCCAACGGCGTGGTCCTGGACAAGCCAGGTAAGCCATCCGATTACACTCCGGCCTCCTTTAAGGTCATTGTCCTCCTCAAGACAATCTCCTAGGTTTTGGAGAGAATTGTCGCCTCCGGCCTCCCGCTCGTCTCCAAGGCCTGCGGTCTCCTCTGTCCCAACTAATATGGCTCCCTTGCAGGCCTTTCCTCCTTTCATACCGTCACCACCCTTGCCAATACAATCTGCACCTTGCACCGCCCCGCCCTCCGTGTCTCCACCCTCTTCCTTGATATCAAAGGGGGTTTAGATAACCTAGATTCTGACTTCCTTTCCTCCTACTCAGGAAAAAAGGAGTCAATTATTACCTTATCTCCTGGGTCAGATCCTTCCTTACTGGCCGCACCTGCCGTCTTCTCTTCCAGGGCTCACCTGGTATTTTTTCCTCCATTTCTGTCGGCACCCCGAAGGGGTCACCTGTATCTCCTTTGCTTTTTGTTATTTATGTTTCTTCCCTTCATTTTCCCTTTCCAAGGGCCTTATTCTTTCCTTTGTTGATGTTTTTACATTGAGTCTATCTTCTTCTTCCTAACGCCGCAATGTGAAGCTACTGCTAGCAGATTTTTCCTGGATCAAGCGCGGCGGGGCAGCACACAATGTTCCCTTTTTAGTTCCCAAGATGGACCTTATCCACTGGCGCACTAAGAACCAGGAGGGCTCTCCTTGCATTATTCCCATACACTTGGATGGGCAGCTCTTCCATCCTGTCAACTCTCTCAGATGGCTCGGCTACTGGCTCACGCCATCTCTTTCCACCTCTACTTATTTCTCCAAGCGACTTGACCTAGCCCAAGGCGCCTTTGCCACTGTTCGCAGGCTTTCCCCACCTGTGCCACCACCTTGCTGTCTCCCTTCTCCTCCTCCCCATCCTCAGCTATAGGGCTGACCTCTTCATACCCTCCCGTGGAATGCTACGATACATGGACGTCCTCTGGCATCATATCCAGAGATTGGTTACTAATTGCTTCAGCTCCACCAGACTCTCTGTCCTCTCCATGGAGAGCTGCCTCCCACCTATCACCATCTTGTGCACTCACCGGAGTAGGCTTGCTGCCCTCAGACTGGTGTGCAACCCACCTACCATCAACCCTGCCACAGGGCGGCACCCACTGGACTTTCCCTCCCTCCTTCAGACCCTCGCCCTGACTCATGGAGTGACCTCGCAAGATGTCTCCAGCCCAATATCACTCCTCTCCATTGGAAGACCTTTCCTCCATCCCCTCATATCCGCACTCACCTCGTCCTCGCCTTCCTGGGTTCTTTGTCCTTCGCCCGAATACCACCTGCAGACCTCGCACCCCTCTGTCCTCCCCTCCCCCCATTGCCTGTTATGCGCGCTGCCTACACTGGCCTTAGGTGGCATGCCCACAATATCCTCATCGACGACTGGGGGAAGGCCTGCCCTCCCCTACCCTACTACCCCTTCCGACTGTCCCTATCCCCATATCCTTTCATGGGCCTGGGCTAGTTCATGGCCGGCTGTATTCATCAAATCCGTGCTGACAAGAGCTACCTTGCTCTCCACACCTCCTGGGCCTCCAAAGGGGAGCCCACCCTTTGTCTATGGTGCTGGAACTATGATGAAGACTTCCAGCACGCTATACTCTCCTGCTCGGCCACTACTGACACCCGCAGATGCCACCTCCAAGCTGTTACAGCGATAGTCCCAGCCAACCCCATCTGATCGTCCATACCTCTACTCCTCAACCTGGTCGCCTATTTACATGTGACGTAGGTTGGCTTCCCACCTGAGATGCTGCTATCTCCACACCCGTCTCCACCTCCTCTGGTCGCCCCAACACCCCCTGGGTCTCCACCCCACCCTCTTTTTTCCTCCCCAAGTTCTTAGAACCTTGGGTTTTTCCTTACTTAAAGGCTTAGTCTCTGTATGTTTCCTTCGCATGTTTTTCCTTACTTGAGTTTACCGTACGTGGTATGTGGACAGTTACCTGCCCAGTTGAAGTGTTATGTGCTGATGGTTTCCTTAATTTTTGGTTTTTGGGATTAAGGTTTTGTTTATACCATAGCTAGCGCTGCATGCAAGTTCTTGTACCTTAACAACGAATGTATGATATAAAAATAAAAATAAAAATAAAAATCGGCCTCTAGCTAGGACTCTTCACGCAACTATCTAAGTTCTTTCCAATACAATTACTTTACCTCTGTAACAGAATCCGACTTTCTTTCTTCTATTACTTCTGACTTGATGTTGGTTATTACTTATTTAGGTTTATATCTGATAAGTGCTACTATACGGTTATCCCTTCCTACCTGGTTATGACTTCCTAACTGGCTATTCCTTCCTTGTTTTACTTATCATTACCCCCTCCTTGCCTCTACCCATTTGGGTATCTCTATCCTCCTACTATACCTACTGGATTTGTATAGTATTAGCGATTTCTTGGTCCTTCTTGTTTGGATTCCATTACTTGTTTTGTGTAACATGTGTACATGTTCCGGTACCTCTATTCCCACTCTCGTTAGCCTTTCCTTTGTCAGATTATATTCATTTGATTTGATTTCTTTTGTATTTGACTTCCTTACCGGAATCTCTAGATTCCGGCGCCCTGATTACTGTATGCTTTGGAGGATCAGCAGGATTGTGCCCCAGGAGTTCCAAGGGAAGGAACAGGTCATGTATACCGGTGGTAGGATTGAGGCAGGGTTGTGGGAAAGCCCCAGGCTTTCCAGGACTCCGGCAGGGCCACAGGATTCCGGTAGCTGTACACTTACTGGTAATGATAGTGGCTGCGGCTTTCCAGAGCCTCAACTCTTGCAGGAAAGATTTCATGTATTTAAGAGTGGTCTCCTGGCTAGCAGGAGACATCAGACTTCTGACAGATGCCTGGACAGTGAATACACTTGGTTTAACGGTGATCCTATTGTTCCCCTTCGCTCTATAAACTATTCTATTGTACTCCCCTTGTCTTTGCCTCTCAGCAGGTCTCCCTTAGACACCAAAGCGATAGCAGGCTACCGCTTAGGCTCTATTGTATAACCGTTCACACAGGCTAGCGCTTGTTACATTTTGTTAGCTCCATCCTGTTGCTTTTAACCCTCTGTTTTCAGAATATGGTTACCTTGTTATGCTGCCTCTGTTAGCATGTTTGTTGGACAGGATGTTAACTCTTTTGTTAGGTTTTCCTAGCTACAATCTTTGTATTTAAAGAGCCTGCAATCTCTCCAGGATTTGGACTCTCAAGCCTTATAGGACTATCATCTTTAATACTACAAGTTGAACAGTCACTCTATTAGTTCCATTTCCTTTTACCTTATCTATTGAAGACCTATCCATCGACCCTTCTCCCCCTATCATTAGCGTATCTTCAGAGTCCCTTTGGGATTCTCGAGATACTTGGGAGAGGGTTACAACCTCTTTACCGTTCAGCTCCTCTATTGGCGTTGTGCGATAGGAACCATAGGGTTCAGGTATCAATACAACATAGGCATTGGGCTAAGAGCAATAGTGGATTCTCGCCTAGTACCAATCGTTGCAATAGTACTCCTACCTTGGTGGATGAGATTGGCGCCACTCCTGATACCAACCAGACTTCAATCTCAGGACATTAAGGACAATCCAGTCATACTGATTCTCCCTACAGAGAAGTAGTTACCTGTTGCATGACAGCTGATAGCATAGGATCGTAACAGTAACTACATTCTAAAAATAGAGAGTTAAAAGTGACAGAATAGAACTTACAAAATAACTAATAGAATACAAACAAGTAATACCAAGCAATTACCAGTAATATGCTAATCCAGCAGTCATAGCAGAAGGATAGCAATACTCAAATAGGTAGAGGCAAGGAGGGGCTAATGATAAGAAAAACAAGAAAAGAATAACCAGTTAGGAAGTTACAACAAAGTAGGAAAGAACAACCACAGAGTAGCACTTATCAGTTATAACCCCAAATAAGTAATAACCAACATCAAGTTGGTAGTAATAGTAGACACATAGTAGGATTCCATTACATATGCTGTCTTGACTGCCATATTTTAACTTGGAGAAATCTGCTAAGAGGTCCACCCTGACTCCAATAAGAAGGCTTGAGTAAATCACATCTCCTTATAACAGATCTCCATAGTCTTGTCTTCTCACATATCCTCAAGAGATAGTTAACTTCAGATTAGTATCATCATTTAGATTTTATATCCCTACTTACCGGAAAAAAAAAAAAATAAAAAGAAAAAAAAAGAAAGAAAGAGTGAGAGAGTGAGAAAACAATATTCCTTTCAAACAGTATAATCTACTTCACAACTACAATTTTTCAAGGGGGAGGACTGACTGCCTTTTTAGTCTATGTGACACAAACCACCATTGGTATTCCACCCTCCTGCAACCCACGACAAGGTTTCCCGATTTCCAAATACTTCTTTCCCGGGACAAGCACTGTCCGGGAACACGCACCAATTCGAGCTCTGCTAATTGGTTGCTTGTATGGTTGTGCGATAAATATAATATCATGCCAGTACACGCGCGGTCCCTCCCCATCCCGGTGCAGTTTGGGGCTGGGATAGCTAGCCTTACATCCTTACGCTACTCGAGTACTATGGCCCGCTGTGCTCGAGCGCCATATGTGCCAGAGCTGTTTTATAATACGGTAGGGGTACATGTGATTGTAGAAGTGTCTATTTGTTTGCAAGCATGGTATATCACTCGGTATATGCACGAATAAAAGTAACCAGCGAATATTACCATTATTATCATTACAAGTAGATTAGACCAATACACCATTCTATCAGGTTTTCCCTCAGCGGCAGAGGGAGTACTATAGTGGCTCTTTCCCAGAAATACGAATCCCTGACCTTTCCAACCCACTCGACCCTGATTTGATAATATATAATATATAATCCTTCTAGTTTCCGATACGCCCGATACCAGCGTTTGATCCAACGCTCGCTTTAACACTGCTAACTGGCGCTGCTGCCTGGATGTTCTTTCCCTGAAGGTTGGTCAAGAAGCTGGACATTGTGTAGGTGGTCCAGGAGCCGCTCCCCGAGACTGTGTTTTGAACGCACGAGCGGCCGAGAGGTGCGCTGCAGGTGGCCGTATCGCTGGAGGAGTAGACGTTGAAGACGCGGCCGCCGGCGGAGGCGGACTCGGGTGTGATGATTGTAGTCACGGATTCGAAAACGTTCCCTTCGATGAGGGCCATGCCCCCTGTGGAGAGATCAAATGCGTGGCCGCCTATGGAATTGAAGTAGTTGTTAACGACGTGGATCATGGTATTAGAGGTACTTTGGCCACCGATCTGGGAGGGGAGAGTCAGTCAGATAGAGGGGTTTTTATGTTTTATTTTTATGAACTGGGGTTGGATGTAAAATTTACTTTGGGGGCACGACCAGAGCAGTCGTGGATGTAGTTGCCGGCTAAAGTGATCAAGTCACTGGATCCCAAGAAGAGCATTGCCCAGTAGTGCTTGCTGTTGCAGGTGGCGGACCAATTGGTCTTTCCGTCAAATTCGTTGTTGGAGATGGTTACTCTGCCAGCTTGGGCGTACCCAGTGACAATCATTTGACGACCGATGAGAGAGAACTAAGAATATTAACGATTGTCATTCAAGATGTTAAATGTTGAGATGAATACCTTGCAATGATCGATCCTGTGCGGTTGTTAGAGAGGAAATTCAGTCAATTTGGTGGGGTGAATGAAGCCTTACCAGACCATATCTGAGCCAGCAAGAGTGATGGCATCGCCACCCCAGATGTATTGAGGGTTCAAGCCCTGAAGTGAATTAGTTGTCATTTCAATCAATAGAGGGAAACTTGGTTATTGGCCCCTTACGGTAAAGTGGACATTCTGAATGATAACGTTGGAAGCTCCATTTGCAATTCGGAGACCTGTTTTAGTTAGCAGGAGAAAAAGTGAGAATCAGCTTGAACACATACCAATTCCCCTAATTACTCCTGTAGATCCCTTTCCAACGATACTCCTACAAATCAATCAGCGATATATTCACCAATTATCCAATAATGCTGGCGACTCACTTGTTGCTCTTGACATCAATGTATGTAGTTCCAGCCTTGTCATATGTCACTGAAACACGTGGGTATTTGCTGTTTGTGCACTATAGACCAGGTTAGTTTCTCCGTCTAACGAGTGGTTCATATTAAGGGAGGGAAGGGGATATATATGTGGAAAGCAAACACACCCAATTGGCTCCGTTAATAGCATCTTGTCCACCAGAACCGGAGCAAGTGTTACTCGCTGGACGGCAACCTGTATCTTGGTCAATACCGTCTTGTAGACAAACAATGCTGGAAAAACATACCATCTTCAGTCACTGTTCCCTGGGAACCAATAAAGTTATACTCCTTTTTCAGCATTATGACGCGAGGAGTGGAATCCGTGAGCCATGCTCGCAATCTACTCGATTAGCATCCGCTCATTCCTCAAACCTAAGAAATGAACAGAACTCACTCATTAATATCAGCGGGGTAGGCCGGCGTAGCACCACCACCACCTGTTACACCTTTTGCAAAACCGGTTGCTGCTCCGATAACCTGCGCAAGAGAGGTTGAAGAGAGCAAGAGGATATTGAACAAAATAGGTTGGAAAATCATGTTGAGTTTAGTGTCGCGCAATTGAACAGAAGTGAAAGTTGGAGCGAGAGTTTGGTGTTGCCTAGATAGAATTAGGGGGGGGGGAATTCGCATATGTTTATATATCATGGTTATTCCTCGCCCCCACTTCTTCTTCTCAAATCGTCTGATATTTCTTCGGAGTTGGTTGAACCTAAACTAGTTAGTTAGATCTAGAGAGTTAACTAGCTCATAAGAGGCGGCGATATAGATCCGAGATGGCTGTCTAAGGTAGTGGGATCACGGTCCGGGCTGGCTTGAGCTTTCATCCTTTAGACTGGGGCCCGCCTTGCAGTATCTAGTATATTGCTCGTAAGGTAAGCTTGTTCGAAGGCCACGGGGCAGTGGAACTGCCTCTTAGGCTCGATTGTATTCAGCTCTTTCTGGGTAAACCCGCCCTGATATTTGTCGATAAACAGTGCACCAGCGCTCAATATTCCAAGCCAGATACCCCAATAGGAGAGCAAGTTATGGAGCATGGGTGGAAGGCCCGCCGACGGAATTATACCCATTCGTAGATGGAATTGTGAACTCGGTGTAGGTCTAAGCACTTCCTCGCGTTTAGGGCCCGGGGCCACATTATCCTACAAGCGAAACCGACTCTCAGGTAACGCATTTCACCTAGAAAAAGAGGCAGTAGTGCAAGGGCTTTAATGTTGGACTACTCAAGGCTTTACATGCATATAAGGTATCATCTTTACTATCTGTTTAACCCCTTTATCGAGGTACATATAGGCTCGAGGGAAATTGGATAGATAACAAGCGGATTTTGGTCAAGAAGATTGGAATTTTCAAGCTCAGTACTTGAGCTGTGATACATATTGAGTTATAATATGTATATTCATGGGCCGTTTCAGTAATATGGAAGCTCTTTTTACAGTTCGCCCTGCTGGTGGCCGCAGAACACGAAATTTCCACCTTGACAAAGTTGCGACCCCGTTTTGAAGGCTTGGGGGTGTCGACATATTATAAACCTCTAATCCGGGATAATAGGGACGACTGTAGGTTAATCAAATCGGTTGTTATTTTAGTGGGGTGGACCGCCTACCATTTCCTCATGTTGGTGCAAGGCTCTGCAAGAAGTTAGGGAAGAGTTTCAGAAAGGGTTTAAAGGGCTAGAGGGGGTGGATTCTGGGGACCTGCAGGCAGTGTGGGAATTTGGGTAGCGCTAGTCACATGTTGTCTTTTGGTAATGTTTGAGGAACTAGGATTTTGAGCAGACGCTTGAGCTAGGCACAGAAAGCTGGAAATGGAAAAAGCGTATAAAAAAATAAAAAATAAAAAAAGTTAGGGAACACTAACTCAAGTTAACCAGCCAAATGCAAGTCACAAGCATATACAAGTAGAACCAGAACACAGGGATGAAAATTTGGTTGGAAAATTGTCTGTGCGTATTTGACCTCCCATACTCGAGTTCAAAATCCGGACCCAAATGTTCGGGTTCTGTGACCTGTATATCCCTCCCTACCCATTCCGGTTAACGAAACCTACCCTTGTACAAGTACTTGTACTCGGGGGTCAGGGTAAGTCGGGCGCGGTCGTACCAGTGTCTTACTCTATAGGAGCTTTTAAGACATTGCCAACTAAGCTGATATTGAATAGGGAGTTGACGAAAAGTAAACACCACCACACAGCACACACAATACCAGTATTCACATACTAAGAAGAAAATTGAAATCGAAGGGAACACGAGATATGCAACCAATCGGCAAAAGACATATGGAGACCCCGGGAGATGATCGGATTAAAGTTATCTCAGTGCGAGATAATGCAGGTTGGAGTTGGGGCCGAATTGGGTAGGAGCTTAATATTGATCGGCGTACTTGCCAAAACGTAGATTCACTTTTCTACTTGCTGTTACTTAAGTATACTAACAGGTGCTTGTAGATATATAAGAGAGCAATGAAGAACGGTACTCCCTATCGAACCAGATCAGAACAGGTCGCCCACTGATATTTAACAAAACTGAGATTGCTCGTCTTGTTGCTTTCATTACACGAGATTCAATCACACGACGCCTATCATGGGAGGCCATTGTGATTGAGATGGGGTATCCATGTTCGCACAGGACGGTAAAAAACGTGATGGAGAAGCTTGGGTATCACAAGAGAATCCCACTTCAGAAATTCAGTGTTCAGCCAGCCAATAGACCCAAACGCGTTGAATGGTGCCAACAGAGATTAGACTGGACCTACGAAGAATGGAGTCAGATCCTATAGACTGATAAATCTACTTTTTCGACGACTGGATTCGGCCATCACCCCAGGGTTATCCGTCTCCCTGGGGAAGAGTTCCATATCGATTGTCTGGATCAAACCTTTGAGCAAGGGAGGCAATCTACTATGGCTTGGGGGGGTTTTTGTGGGACTACCAAGTCTGATTTGGTATTTATACCTGGATAGGCTAAGATGGACTCAGCCATGTATGTAGAGGCAGTAATAGAGCCATATCTGGTACCACTATGGCATCAGTGCTGTGAGGAGTATGGATGGGCTCGAGTGATTGAGGATGGAGCACCTGGGCATAAAAAACATGCAAAGGTTTATAGAGAGCTGAATGGGCTGGATACTGTTGAGTGGCCAGCACAATCACCAGATTTAAATTTAATTGAAACCCTTTGGCTTGATTTGGAGACGGAAATGAGGCAGACCTGGGGACAGATTAACCATATACCTACTTTACAGTTACATTTTGTAACAGGCGCTAGCCTGTGTGAACGGTTATACAATAGAGCCTAAGCGGTAGCCTGCTATCGCTTTGGTGTCTAAGGGAGACCTGCTGAGAGGCGAAGACAAGGGGAGTACAATATAATGGCTTATAGAGCGAAGGGGAATAATAGGATCGCCGTTCAACCAAGTGTATTCACTGTCTAGGCATCTGTCTGAAGTCTGATGTCTCCTGCTAGCCAGGAGACTACTCTTAAATACATGGGGTCTTTCCAGCAAGAGCTGAGGCTCTGGAAACCCGCAGCCACTATCATTACCGGTAAGTG
>QFET01011482.1:0-10891 GCA_003316355.1 Tuber calosporum | reverse complement strand
GGTTGATCGTGCGCATGACTCACAATTGTGAGTCATATGATGTAATGATTTTCGCACATGACTCAAACTATGAGTCATGGGTTTCGCACATGTGACCACTTTAGGGCACATGACTTATTATATGAGTTATGATTGGTTGGCGCGCGGCGCAGTTGACTCAGAGGAGTCAGCTGATCGATTTCATACTATGACTCACTATGAGTTATAGAGGTCGTGTGACTCACCGGTATGAGTCACCAGGGTTAGGGTTGAGGGAAGAGTCCCTATATAAGGACCTCTAGGCGACCTGTAGTTAGGACTCTTCACGCAACCATCTAAGTTCTTTCCTATACAATGACTTTACCTCTTTACTGTTCCATTCCTTATTGGCGTTGTGCAATAGGAACCATAGGGTTCAGCTATCAAGACAATGTAGGCATAGGCCTAAGAGCAATAGTGGAACTCCGCCTAGTACTACTCGTTGCAATAGTACTCCTACCCTGGTGGCTGAGATTAGCGCCACGCCCCATACCGGACTACAACAACGGCCCGGTCATATTCATCCAACTCAAAGAGAAGTAGTTACCTGTTGTAGAACTAGCTTACCGCGTAGGATTGTAACAATTACCCACTTGAAGTCCCGACAATTTGAGATCTGAGTTAGTTATCGTTATACCTTACCGAGACGCATCCCTTTGGTGCCTGATACACCCAGGGAGGCATTACATTTTTTTAACTTCAACCTGTAGTTGAGTTAGAAGCAGACAGAGGTTAGGAAACCTCAGGCTTGCAAACAGTTACCCAGAATTGGTGACGAGAGACTTCAGACGAGGTCACGTAAGCAGATCCTGCGACAGGAACTTACCAAAAACAAAGGCAGTCAGAGCACCAAAGGCAAACAATCTACGGTATCCAGCTTCAAAGTAGACAAAGCAAGAAGACAGTTATCACGAGGCCAAGCAAAGCAATTGCTAGTGGAATCAGCAAAGGAACTAGGCAAAGAAAAACCGAGAACTCCTGGAGAGTTCCCCAGTACGCCAAAGGGATTGAAGGGAAAGCAAGTAGCAACACCCAAGGACGATCCAAGCAGCTCAGACAGCGAAGAGAGCTCCGATAGCTCTAGTGATTCCAACGACATGTCGAATACAGGACCTAGTAATCCGCCAGTAGGTAGAGAGCCAACACCAGCAACTACAGCGAAGCTTAGCATCAAGGTTCCTACACCTAAGAGGTTCAGTGGTGAAGGAGAAGACCTTAAGCCAGAAGCGTTCGATCGATGGTACCAGTCAACACAACTATACCTATGCCTACATGGAGTAAACTTCAAGACCGATGGCGCAGGATATTACTGGATACTATACACAGAAGGGAGAGCACAAGAAGCTACTTTCCAAGCAGCGGAACACTATGGCGAAGATTTAACCAGAGATCAACTCATTGATTGGTTAATACAGAGATTCCAAACATCCAGACAAAAGGATGATATATACCGACGATTCCACGAGATAGAGCAAGTCAAGAACGGCAAGACTCAACGCATCACAACAGTGGCAACTGACCTATTGATGTATCGATCACACCTACCAGAAGGCACAATATCTGAATATGCCTTAATCCAGAAGTTATTCCAATGCATGCAGAGCCGAATAAGGAGAGATGTCGAAACTTGGTATGATCCCGATGAAACTATCAAGACCACGATAGCCTATGCAGATAAGGTCGATGCAATACTCCATGACCCTGCAGCATATAGGAAGGAGAAACAGAAGGATCGATACAGGGAAGAAAGCTCTAAGAAGGAAAACAAACCTCAATAGAAGAAAAAGGAATCAAGCAAAACCAAGACTCCAAGAGAAAAAGGAGCCTGCTTTACCTTCGGTGGTAAAGGACATATGGCAAAGGATTGTCCTAGCAAAAGCGACAAAGGCAAAGGAGAGACACCAAAAAAGGAAACATCCTTGAACCGGGTTGAAGAAGTCAGCAGTGAAGATGAAGTTTATGTCAATGCCCTAGAGGTCGAGACCAATGCATCAGCACAGAACACGTTACCCAAGGGAGATAAGAGCCACACAGCATTGGAAGGAACGATGCTTATTACCGGCAAACAAGCGAGAGTCCTATTTGATACAGAAACAATAGGAACAGACCTATTGTGTGCAACCTTTGTCAACTACACATGGAATCCCATGTACCGAAATGGCAACTCCTGCTACTATTCATATGGCTATGAAAGGGTCACGATCTGAATCCCAGAAAGAATGTAATGTCAGCATAGCAATTGGGAAGATGAAGACTACAGGCAATAAAATGATGATGGGAAACTTAGCCAAGTACGATGCCTTAATAGCAATGCCATTCCTATCATGAAACAAAGCATCAGTCGAATGTGAAAAGCTGAGGATTCACTTTCCTGACCACAAGATATAGGTCAATTGCACACCAACAAGTGCCAGAATTCGAGCAGCGGTGACAAGCAAAGAAGAGATAATGGAACAATACCCGTAGGTATTCCCAGATCAGATTCCTGAAAGGTTACCACCTTTAAGGAAGATCAACCACCGAATCAGAGTAAAGGATCCACAGAATCTGAAGACGATGCCAACATACTCAGTACCAGAAAAGTATGAGATTCGACTCAAGGCATGGCTGGACCAGAAACAGCGAGAAGGAGTCATTGAAAGAGCAGAAGTGCCAAGAGCAGCACCAATGTTTGTATCCGTCAAAGGGAAGACTGATGGCAGGATCAGATGTCTAGCGAACCTTACAGCGAGAAACGACAATACTCAGAAGGATGACGAACCTATTCTGAACCAGAGGAGATTGCTCAATGCACTAGCAAGGGCGGGATACAGCAGCAAGATTGACCTAAGCGACGCCTATTTTCAAACCTGAGTGCACCCTAACGATGTTAAATATAACAGTTTCAAAACACCATTTGGGGGTTTCGTTAGTAAGGTTATGTTACAAGAAGACATGAATGCACCAGGAACATTCATGAGGATCATGTCAGATCTACTCGCCGACTACTTGGCTGAATTCATGTGGGTGTACATCGACGATATACTCATATTCTCCGATACAGAGTCCGACCACTTGAAACACATTAAAGCGGTCTGTGACAAGTTGGAAAAAGCGGAGTTCTTGGCGAGCAGAAAGAAGTCGGACTTCTTCGCTAAAGAATTGCAAGTACTAGGCCACGTCATCGATGACAAGGGGCTTAGAGTATCACCTGAAAAGATCAGGAGGATTGAGGAGTGGGAAACACCAAAGAATAAGAAGCAACTCCAAGAGTTCCTAGGATTGGTAAACTACATAAGCCAATTCCTACCACACATTGCTACTATAACAGCACCCTTGACGGATCTTACCGGAAATGAGGAGTTTGTTTGGACACCAACACATGATCAATGTATCGACAATGTGAAGGAAATCGCTAAACGGAATCAGGTCAAGAGACCGATCAACCACACCTATGGACATAAGATATGGCTCCTTACGGATGCCTCTGACTCAGGGGTAGGAGCTTGGGTAGGACAACGAGACACACCTGAAACGGCGAGGCCTGCGGCATTGCACAGCAGGAAATTCACCCACTCACAAAAGAATTACGGAACTACCTATAAGGAGGAACTTGCAATTATGGATGCCTTAAAATCCTTTGATCATATTCTTGCAGGGCATCAATTTACGATCATAACTGACCACCAACCACTGGTCTACCTGAAAACAGCCAAGAACCCCTCACGCAAGCAATTAAGGTGGCGAACCCACTTGGGAAAATACGAGGCAAAGATATGATATAGGCCTGGGAAGGGAAACTATTTAGCTGACGCTCTTTCCCGTCTTTATGAGCAATTTGATCCAGAACCAAAATACGCTCAAGACCCTACCAACGAAGAAGATTCAAACCCTCATAACATACCTTAAACATCCTCAAATATGTCACGCTTCGAACCACTTCATGTTGAAGAACCACTTGCATAGGATAACTCGGATTGCTCTATCAGGCAGGAAACGATTGGGGAGACAGAGTCACCCTAGTGATTAGCGATGATGAGAGAAATCATGCGGCCATGGACTGGAGCGCATGGTACGATCGTCAGTGTACCATCCATGAGGACGAGAAACTTAGAGACAAGATAGTTCTACCCGAGCTAGTCTCTACCTACGAAGAAAGGAATAGCATCTTGCTACCTCCACGGCCGGTATTGGACCTGGATGCTATCAGACGACGTTTGAACGAACAACTAGGAGACATGATTTCGGATTATCAGGACCAGGAAAGTCCTTACCAACAACTACCAAAGGAGCCTAAGCGGCCCCTCTACTCCAATGCGGCACTAGGCCAACCAAGGCTTATACCAGTCATCGAACCACCTACCCTCCCTCACCACCAGCGTACACACTACGAGCTTTACAAGGACGAGGAGGAGGAAGTACCACGCATGGAGTGAGTACAGGATGAACGGGATACGGCAGCAGTAGTGGCAGACATGTGCAGCCAATGGAGAAGACAGATGGTGGAAGCCTACAGGAACGATGACCTATACAAGCAGGCTTCTGACGGGAGCAACACCGGGAGAGGTGGCAAGCTATCCCACTATAGGATCGGTGATGGTCTAATGTATGCAACGACCAGGGGTGGTCAAGATTGCCTATACATACCTAAGGGACATGCAGTAAATGGGATGACACTCAGCGAGATTGTTATTGATGAGATTCAGAACAGAGGACACCATAGCGCAATAGGAACCTACGCTATGCTACAGAATACATATTCTGGCCTGAGATGAGGAAGGATTTTCGAGACTATGTTCGCCAATGCGATTTATGACAAAGGAATAAGGAACGCAACAAGCTACCTGAAGGAGAGGCACAGTCTATGCCAGAACCCTCAGAGATTTTCACCTACTACGCTATCGACTTTGCAGGACCATTCAACATATCTGGAAACAACAAGTACGATACGGTACTAGTGGCTGTCGATAGGGCGGATGGATTCACTTGGTTTATCCCTACGCATTCAAACAGTCAAGCAATCGAGACCCTCACCCTCCTACGGTATCATGTTTTCACTCCACATGGAGAACCTACGTCGATTATCAGCGACCCGGACCCACGTTTTATATCACGAATTTGAGCCCAAAGCATGAAGTCTTTGGGGATCGAGCACATCAAGGCAGTACCTGGACACCACGAAACCAACGGCCAGGTTGAAAGAAAAATTTAGGAACTTAAAACCGCCTTGAGGAATGTTATTAACAAGCGCCTGAACAAGTGGTTACTTTCGCTTCCCGAGTTAGCAGCCTACGAGAATGCAGGTGATTCTGATGTCCTGAACATGTCACCATACAAAGCCGTGTATGGACGAGATTACCCTATGCTGTCGACTATCAGAGTCAGAAACACCCAGGTGCCTGCCTCCGATGACTTTCTGAACAGACGCCAGGAATTGCGAACCGAGGCCTATCAATCTGTCAAGATGACAAGATTTTGGAGTACAGGATGGTAGCAAGAAGAAGGACCACCCACAAACCCATTGATGTGGGCGAACGATTGTTAGTTTGGGGGGACCTGTTCGCTACAGAATCTGGTAGAAGTAAGAAACTGGAACCCAGATGGTGAAGACCCTTCGAAGTGTTGGAATACGACTCCCACACCCAGAACTACACATTTAAGATGGACGCTAGGATTTACCGCGGCAAGGAAGGGGTATTTCCTTGCTCTACAGTTAAGAGGTTCATGGAGAACGATGATGAGAGGTTCCCTGGCAGAGCCCATGCGAAACCAGCGCCCATCCTCATTGAAGAAGTACCGGAATGGGAAGTTGAACAAGTGTTAGACCACCGCCAGCACTATGGACGAGACCAGTTTCTTATTAAGTAGAAAGGTTATGCAGATTCTGAGAACAGCTAGGAGCCTGTCGAAGGATTGGAGAACGCTATGAACCTTGTTCAGGAATGGAGGACAGATAACTGTCCCGGCGACGAGTTTCCTATCATTACAGGATATATCGAGATCGGATTCACGCCAAAGACACCAGTATAGGGGGAGTTTGCTGATGAAGGAAAGGTGGACAATGGATTTTGGAAACCCTACTTGGAGAGCGACTACGACGACTCAGGAGTTTCTGATGATGGCGAGGTTATCAAAACTTGGTTTGATTAGGATCTTGATGTTTGGAAAATTGGTTTTTTTTTTGATTTTTTGTTTTTGGAAACAGTTGTTTTATTTCCGGGGTGTAACCCGTATTGGTTACTGTTATTAAGGCTGACAAGGATAACAGAAACTAGCAGGGATAGTAAGGGGTTATTTTGTTTTGTTATTGGTTTCAAGTATCGTTTGATACTTAGTTTGTTTTATGTTGGGTTTCATGTATCAGGCTGACACCCGATATGTTTTATGTTTGGTTATATGTATCGTAATGATACATAATTTGTTTGTTGCACCATTTAGGTGCATGAGGCATTTGTTTTATTAGAGGACTTTACAAGCGGAGCTTGGTTATATCCGTTGATTGGAAATCAAATGGAAGGATATAGAAAGCTTTGGAAATGCGAGATCATGTATTTAAGACTGCCCCACGGGAGCTTAGATAGGGCAGACTTTGACAGACAGAGTTTTCAATATACTAGGTTGAGCAGTTAGTTCTTTTCAGTTCGCACGAAATCACAGCAAGTAAGTCTAGGACTTAGCGAAGTTGGCTATATAGTAATCAACGGCTGTTTGACAATATATCGAGATCTCCAGTAACTATTACCCACTTGAAGTCCCGACAATTTGGGATTTAAGTTAGTTATCGTTATACCTTACCGAGACGCATCACTTTGGTGCCTGATACACCCAGGGAGGCGTTACAGTTGTGCCATCATAGGAGAACCTAGTAAATACCCGCAGTGTGTTTAGAAGTGAATAGCCTTGCTCAGAGGCCAGGTCAAAATAGTGGGAAGATAGGTTAAATTGAGAATCTGAGAGGACTCGTAAAGGGTCAGAGAGGGAATGATTTAAGTTTAAATCTACAAGCAGTAGTGTAGGCAAGGCATGTTCCTTAAACAGAGAAATGTGGAGATTGTACGGAGATGCGAGGACTGGCCTGTGGTGGAATATGCATAGTAAACCTGAAAGACCCTATGAGCAGAGTTAAAAAGTCCTGAAGTGGAGTGAATGTCACTTGATATAAGATCCAAGCCGTCAAGAAGAAATGCAAGTGTTGTACATACTTGCACGAAGTCAAGGAGAGCATAAATGGCGAGCCTAGGTTTAGCACCATTAGTAGTAGGCTGAGTAAACAACTTACAGGAGCAAAATAAGGGAAGGCGTCGTTTGAAGACAGGGGGGTCTTGCATGGAAAAAGGTTGTGGGGAGATCGGCATAGCCTTAGGGCTTTTCCATAAGGAAAGAAATACATTCCAGCTCGAGAGGCAGTTGTGCTGAATGAAGGTAAGGGTGGAGTATGACACCTATGTCAGGGAAGGGGGGCCCTGTATGGGACTCATTGGCTAGGAAAGCCTGAAGGACTGTGGGAAAGAGGGGAACTAGGGAGGCAGGTGGGGACTGGTGCAACAGACTTGGTACGGGGGTCGGCTAGCGCGCCAGCCTGTTGGGCTGCTTGGCAGGGAATACTGAGATCCATGGCAGCAGTAGTTGAGGGGGAGGGAGGCCTGGGTAGGTCAGGTAGTGGGGGTGTATCCTGATCTATATTATTGTCAGGTGCATTGATATCCACTGGTCCAGAGGGGGTCTTGTGGTCGACTGAAGGGAGGAGGTGTAACGGGCAGGACCAGGATGTGGCCATTTGGGATCCTGTGCAACTAGAACACATTAGGGGAGAGACCAGACAGCACTCAGTGAGTGATTTGGTGTTTCCAACTTTTGGGCATGAGGTAATAGGGAAGCGGTGAGCCACTCACGTATAGGCTAGAGCAGACAAGGGATAGTTGGGGTTAGTGGCATGGCCCAGGGGGGAGGCTGGCCATAAAGCCAAATCTTCCTATAATATATGAATTTGCCTGAGGAGTAGACTTTTCAACTCTGTGTGGTGTGGAGAAGTGGCAGATAGTCGAGCTGAGCCTGTTTACATTGTCAGGGGCAACTGTAACCACAATGGAGGTTATAGTTTTTGTAGCCCTAATGTCAGGGTCAGTTTAGAGGAAGCGAGCCGAAGAGATGGCAACATCAGTTGCTTTGCGGACTGATTCATCGAGGGCAGGGCAGAGATCCGCTTGGTATTCTGGGAGATATGTTGTAGGCAGGCTATAGATATCAAGTTGGACCTGATCAGGCGCTGGGCGATAGGGGCGGTATGGGTTATTCCCTAGTGGGAAAGGTTGGTTAAAGCGGTTAGTCATAGCTTCAAAATGGTATGAGTATGCAGTAGAGGGAGTATGTGGGTCAGTGCCCAAGAGTATAAGCGAGCGTTTAGAGTTAACTCGTACGGAGAAGGATAGAGGGCAGGGGCAGTTGACTTGTTGAAGGCCAGCCATTAGATCACAGGTGGGGGCTTCTATTCTGTCAGCCTCTGGGTGTGGTGCCGGGAAGCTGCCTGGTGCGTAAAATCTGTGTTCCACAGAGGGCAAAGGTGTAGGTCCCCTAGACCCATGACTAGCATCATTGGACACTGCGACTAGTGCCGGTGAGGCAGGTTTCTTCCCCTCGCTATTGGCCTATGGTGCAGAGGATGGTCTAACTGCAAGGCTTGCATAGGACTTAATGGCAGGTTGAGGCTTGAGGATGGTGGGACGGGTAGACAAGGAGCAGGGAGGGGACCGAAATTCAGGAAGAGGTGGGAACTTTCTGCCACTGTACCCCTGGGCTTCCCAGGAGTGTGGGTGGCAGACAGTATACACGGCAGGGTTGCCATATTACTGATTGCCAATAGTGTCATAGCAGAACAGGTCAGGCTCTGGGCCTTGATCTAGATCAGGTACAGATTTGAAGTTGGTATTAGGAAGTGGACTGGGTCAAGGAGCAGGGGGGCAATATGGGACTCGGGAAAGAGGTAGAAGTTGCCTATCAGTGGCTCCTGCCATAACATGCAGGAAGAGGTCTCTGACTGTGGCTAACAGGGCTCTAATTGTGTGAAGCGCAGTAGGACAGCTTGGGGCAGGTGCGGTGATGGTAGAAGAGATGTCATCCATGCGGGTCGTCAGAGTGGCAAGGCGAGTCACCACCTTATTCATTCCAGAGATGGCTGTTCATAAGAGAGCAATGATTGTAGCCTCCCCAACAGAGAGATTATGGAGGAGGAAGGTGTTGAAGGAGGGAAAGGATGCAGGGAGATGATGAACTGACTGACTGTTGCGTCCAGGAGGTTTGAGGTGGCAATCAGGTGTTCAGAGAGGGGGCCAGGTATGCTGGCTCGAGAGGAGTGGGCTGAGTAGGGGGCAGTGCAGTGTCAGGTGCGCAATGCTGACCAGGAGGGGCCAGGTAAGGCTATCGTCATCATTGTAATTCAGAGAGTGGGGCTGTGTCGCTAAAGAGTTAAGCTTAAGCGAGGGGCAGGATTTGGTGTGTCATGGCCATTGCCACAGAAAAAGCGAAATTTTGTTCGCCTGGAAAGTGCAAGAATTTCAAGTGGGAGGAGAATAGAGGCGCGTACCATAACTACGCGGGATTGCTAACTATTTTTACACTTTTTCCTGGTACTTATGTTGGCCATATAAAAGATGGATCCTGGGGGACTTCAGCCATGGTCTTAGAAGTCGGAAGAGAGTTTGACCCCTAAGATATATGACCCCACTACAGCAAATAATTCCATAAACTGTCTATTTCTCTGTGCGAGTCAAGCACTTCACCAGTAGATAGCCTTCAATATCTTTGCCAAATAAACCAAGTTCAAGTTGATGCGGCTCAATTGCCAACCTCATACGGAATACCAGGTGATCAGTCTGGTTGACCATCTCTCTTGCATATATGCACTCCTGTGTCAATGCATTCAGATTATCAAGAATGCAGAATATGTAATAGATCCTCGTGATAAATTACTCCTTTATCTTTTGCCAAGGCTGAGAAATTCTGGATACAATCCTACTAAATGCCGGTGTGGGTTGTAGTCAATATGGTCACCTCCCGACCCTTTATGATTTCGCATCTTTTGACTCGAAAGTCAAGTACTATATCCCATTTATGTCACAGTGGACCTCTAGTGATACACTATTATAACCTACTCCCAAGTATCTCGAGAATGCCCAAGAAACTCTGGAGATACTATTAAACCATTAGGATAGGGGGAGAAGTGTCGATAGATAGGTCTTCAACAAACAAGGTAAATAGAATGGAACCAAACGAGAGATCCTTCAACTTGTAGTATTAAAGATTATAGTTATGTGAGGCATTAGAGTCCTAATCCCTAAGGGATTGCAGGCTCTTTAAATACAAAAAATTGTAGCCAGGAAAACTTAATAAAAGCAGAAACATCCTGTCCAACAACCTGCTCACAGAGGCAGCATAACAAGGTAACCATATTCCAAAAACACAGGGTTAAAAGTGACAGGATAGAGCTAAGAAAACATATAAAGATATCAAAATAAGGAGGAACGAGAGATCGCTAATACCATACAAATCATATATGTATAGCAGGAGGATACTGCTACCTAAATGGGTGGAACTAAGGAGGAAGTAATGATAAGTGAAACAAGGAAAGACTAACCAGGTAGGTAGTCATATGCAAGTAGGAAAGGACAACTGTTAAGGGTAGCCGATTCTAAGGGCAAGCGAATCAAACTAGGCTTAAATCTTAATTGGTTAACGGAGATTGTGGTTAAGGTTCGACTATCTATATCGCGCAACCGGCAACGATATATGATTCAGTCTATCAAGACACTTGCTCACTACTATTGCGACTACTCCAAGTTCAATAGTTTTCCCGAGCACTTGATAGAAGAATCCGACAGTCAACTTGAACTAGAGGTCG
>QFET01011481.1:0-19511 GCA_003316355.1 Tuber calosporum | reverse complement strand
CTTTCTATGATTGTGAGCAACTGCACAAGGCGCCAGTGCTGTCGTCCGGGACCAACGTCTGGGCCGGAGGTGGGTATTAGTCTGTGGAGTTTCAAGCCCAGAGCTCTCAAACTGCTCCTCTGGGCCCTTGTGGGAGTTATGTGCCTAACATTTCCCCGTGTCTTGCAGAAGGCTTGCATGATGACTTAAGACCTACGATCGGTCCATAACCATATCGTTTTGCTCTGCCTCTCCTTATCAACCTATTCCGATAGGTTCTTAGACCAAGATAGGCATGTTTTCAGGGTCTGAGTAGGTTCTCATATTTCTCCTGGAGCTCACTCATCATATTCTCATTTTTGGGCAGAGCGTCTGGTAAGCTTCGGTCCCTTCCAGTGAAGGCTGTACGGAATAGTCCATAGCTTGGCTAACACGGATCCAATGCACTTGATTCCAGTTGCATTGGGTCGTCCGAGTCTCCACCTTCATATACCCTACACACAGCATCCTGTCGGAGAGAAGGCGACGACACATCTGGTATTACAAGAGGGGCGCCAATTTTCAGCTTTTTGGTGAGGTGACACTTTTTACAAGAGGCGCCGCAGGTGACGTGCCAGCCCAACAAGGGAGCCGGAGGGGTATGAGTCGTATCTCACCCCAATTTTCGTATGAATTCAGTGCTGGATTCCAGGACCTCGTACCCTTGTGCCTAACAGTATCATTTGAAACCCCATGATGCTTAATGAGTCATAGTGCGAAATATCCAACCCTTGTGACTTATACTTATCAGTCTTATGAAAACCTACCTTGCTTAGTCGCCAATCATGACCTTTGATCTTCATATAGCTTTAAACTCTTGGGAAACATTCCTAAGCATATCTGATACTAGCCATTACAGAACTCTCATGATCTTACTTTTCTACCTATATTGATGCACTGTCACTTGTACTTATTTTATGATTATCTCAGTTATTCCATCTATTTTTAAAGAACAAATTCCAAATGTTCTGTCTTTGTTTATAGTATAGCCAGTATCTGTACATCTCATTGTTCTCATTGGCCCAAGCATGATAGCTGCAATACCAAACATATTAGATCTAACTGTACCCGCTATAAACTGTTCAAAGTCCAAGTTACCATGTGCATTGTCACATCCAAAAACATGGTCAACCTCAATCCGCATCCCTTTTGCCACTGCATACAAGTCATTTATTAACCTGGTCAACCGAACTTAGTACTCCATTTGCACTAGCTTGCCTAGAACATTTCCTAACAAGTGTATCCACTTTACTGTGAGTAATAAGCACTTGGCAGGAAATCCCACTGCATTGAAGCAATTCAAATCTACCAAAGCCAAAGGTTTGTAAAATATTGCAAGTTCAAAATATTGATATAGCAAAACATGATTAGTTCGATCCAAAAATGCCTGCTGTAAAGAAAACCTAGCTATTACAAACGGACCCACTTGGAATTTACACTCCTGCTCCCATACAAACGGCCCTTCCTCTAGGGAATTTCTTCATAAAACCTCGCTCTAACTAATAAAAAATTCCGCATTTTTGCCCCTCGTTCTAGTGGGGTGCGACTATAAACTCCCCCCAGAAGAAATGGGCGCATTGACCACACACAACCTCTCAGGGGGCTCTAAATCAGTCTCACAGGCTTAACCCCCCCATTCGTGTGCTGCATCCTGCAAGTTGTCCATACCATAATACCGTACTACAAGAATTATTACCACAACCATGTCGTCCAATGTTCGCAACCGCGAGTCTTTTTTATTTTTATTTTTCTTCTTCCTTCTCTTTTACAGTACCTGGATTCATTTGCAAAATATATGAAAATCCCCGCAACCACCTCAATGTATAGCCTGTAAAACCCCCATTGCCAAAGAAACTTGAAGCCCCCCCTTAAACAGCAAACTATCAAGCTTACGATCCCAAATTTGACCATCATCTAAAAGGATAAACTTCCACCATTCCTCCCCTGTCAAGAGAAGAAAACTTCACAACCACAGGTCCGAGTCCGAGTCGATGTTGAAAAAGCTCCGCGTAACATAACCACTCGAGCACTGTGCTGCTAGCACCAATAGAGTACTCGTACTCGTATTGCAAGTCAGGAAAAAGAAAGAAAGTACCTTTTATCATCTCCGACCCAACAGTCCGATTGATCGACCCTCCACATGAATAATAATCGAAGACAACGGTACGTACTGTGGCACCAATCCCATCTCACCAGCCATCTTCTCAGGACCGATAGATACTGCTTACTGCACGAGTTCTCGAGTATGGTAACCTATTTCCCAACAGCCACTAGAGGAGCACATATCATACTGTAAGTACACAAGAACGACCAATCCCACCTCATCCCTCCCTCCATCCTTCGCATGAACACAGCAAAAGGGTCCCCCCCTACCTTAACCAACCAGCATGTTCAGTACGAGTATATACAGTACTCGTACCACAACCCTCAACCCAACCCACCCCAAGCCAAATTAACCAAGTAAAGAAAGCACACACGATCAAGTCCCCACCCCCCTCCCATCACAGCGCTTGCACAACAACAGTAACCGAGCTACATACCCTACTGGTCCCTGCAAGTTCGGTGCCAATATCCACAAACCCACATATCAAGCAAGGAAGCAGCAAGGCAGGCAGGTGCATCCACATGTGAAAGGTCCACTCCACTTCGGGTACCCGCTTGAGCACGGGCACCGTGTCTTATGTACTCTTCCCAGAATACGTGTACAGTACTCGAGCACACCACAGGATGGCGCCAGAGGCGATAATGGGGCCAGGGTGTGTAACCCCCCCTGGCCACAGAGTGGCTGCATGTAAATATTGAGTCCATCTTGATTCTGAACTTCTTGATCTAACAAACCTCATACCACAGTCTGCGGTAAAAAGAAAAAGAAAAAAATGTGGAAATTAAAGATGGGAAACACGGTTGCTCAATTGGCTCGAGCACACTGAACTCTCCAATTAGAACCCCAGAAGCTGTTTCGTCATTCCCCGATTTCTTCTTACCGCAGGCTGTGTCTTTTGCCAATCGTCAAAAAAATCCAAAGTGCGGCGGGGGGTTGGTTATAAACACTTCACCTCCACCACTTCTAGCACTATCGTACCCTATCGCTGCCTACCTGGCGTGCTCTAAAAGCAATCAATACCATGCTACACCAGCACGGCGGGAGCCAACCTCAACGAAATCTAAAAATGAGGCTTAACATCGCTAAAATAGACTAGACTGGAATAGTGCCGGCTGTTCGAACCAATCCCCTATCATAGGACCAAAATCAACTACTTGTACGAGCGCTCCGCAACCGCAAGGGGGGGGGTGAACAAGGTCCTCCTTCCAAATAAAAAGACGAATCCCATGACTACTCAGAATCAGCACCTCTCCTTCAAATATATCGACCCTAATACTTTATCGTGCGAGCATTGATTGAGAAACGCTAGGATGCGCAGGGGAACCAAGAACAGGTTTATGCCGAGGCACATTCATGGCACAGATTTTTGCACTCGCACAGCATTTATTATGGCACCGGCTCGGGTAATCGTGCAGCACCATGCACTTGGCAAAAACCAAGCCGTTCCCCTACAACATCTTCCGAGGATCAGAACTTCCCCGGAAATACAGTCTGCCATTGAAAATTTTAGCCTCACTTTTGGCTCCTCTTCTGCAATCTAATATATGATAAGCGCCATTGAAGGCCTCCCCATGTTGCTGTCTGCTCTCGCTTAAGAGTTGCTGGATATTTGGCCATCCGCTGCGCCAAGAATTCCATGAAAATCACCATAATCTTCACACGATGATTCAGCACCCCATGGGAAATGTTGGCAGGCCTCAAACAAATTCACTGCCTTATGAGTACTACAGACTCTGTGCCGCCGCCGAGGATGGTATTATCAGTACTCAAGTATTTAAAGAAAGAGTAAGGAAAGGGAAAAGGGTGGAAAAAGAAAAGGGTGAAAAAAGGTGAAAAGTGAGCAATCTATAATCTTTTCTTTGCGAGGGGTGAAAAAAAGGGGGGGGAGGAGTGCAAGAACTTGTTCCTACTTAGGGGAGAGAAAAAAGGACCCAGAGCAACCAAGTACAGATCACAACGCGGAAGCGCGATGTGCTCGAGTACCGGTAGAGGGCCCATAAGAAGGCCGGTAATAAGGGTATTGGGCTCGGATAGAATAAAGTAGGCGCAATCCAGTCAAGACATCGAGTGACTGAGCATGATGCAGATATTAAAAAAAGCAGCAGAGGGTGTGTGGAATGCTAAACGGCCAATGGGCCAGTCAGACACACCTGCTCCACAAGCACTCGAGTACCATAACCTAGCCAACGAGTCATCCCAACCTAATTGACTTGTCAATAAAACACTCAACCAAACCTACTTGACGAGACACGGTGGTAACCGTCGCTTACCAACTCTCCCCCTCACTCTAACGTGCTCCCACTCCTCGGCGTCAACAGCCCATCAACACTCTCGAAATCCTCTCCCACTCCGTCCGCTGGATGCTGCGACCTAATAGTCCTCTCTCGTTCTACCAGGGACGCCATATCAGTAAACATCCGGAAAACCAACTCCATGTCTCTCGCAGTGTGATCAAACCTTCCAGCCGACTCTCCGTCTCAACCATCGTTTCCCAAAACAACATGTCTGCCTTCGCCAGTCCGGCGTACTGAATGTATCGCCCAACCCTATGCCCTCGCGTGTCGCCATTCTGCACGGCATCCATCAACTGCCTCTGCCTCAGATGCAATTGCTGAATCATCACCGCTTGCCCTCCGCTTCCTCCTCCGCTTTCCCCACCATTACCTTCTTCTCGCCCCAGCAACGCATCCAATTGCTCCCGCAAGTGAGCGCGCTCCGCTTTCATCGTTTCCAATTCGTTGTTAACAGTCTTCAATTGTTCCCGCAACTGATCGAGTTCCGCCTTCGCATCGTCTCTCTCCTTCCCCACTTTGTCTCTCTCTCTATAGGCGTCGGCCCGTTCTCGATACGCATCGTGCCACTCATCCTCCGTTCGCTTCAACACTCCCTGTAAATACTCGATGTGGCCATGTGACGCCATTTTTCATCGTATATTCGAGCTTGCTTGGTGCTTCGAGTCACGTTGTCGCAAGATATGACGAATGCTTCCCTCCGACCCACCAGACATCCAAGGGAAATCCTTCGCCCTCTTATTCCGTGTGGCTGTTAAATCAATTCTTCGTGGATACCCTCAGTGTTGTGTGTTGCCTTGCTCAGGGGATAAAAAAGGTGGGACAAGCTCGCTACTTCTCCCTGTGCGAGGCGGGATGGGGAAACCCCACCTGCTCTTGTGCTAACATGTGCTTATCCCTGCCGTTCCAGAGTTACCCTGCCTCTGGAACAATCTCACGAACCCCAATTTCTACTTGTAAAACCCTAAACCATCACATCTCCGTGGTTATATTCTGTGATATTATTATCATATTAACAATATCATAGTATTTCGTGAATCTAAAGTGTAAGGGCTTGTTAACCTAAGAGGCAAGGTGATAAACTCCCCAGATGTTACCCTCGGCATCGCAGCCAATATCGCCACACTTTCTCTCTGAAAGTTGGTATTATATTATGATATAATATGATTGAAGATAGAATTCTTGATCCATACTGGTCTATTCTCGCAATGTCATGACGTTCGTAAAACAGAGCAGCAAAAAATTAGCCAGAGCCTCTGAACGTTCGCGGTATCTGATGGCAGTCGGTCTCACAAAGGTCCGGACATCATATAGCACAGACGCCCGGTCTCATCCACTGCGAAATATATCTTACCTTGATCGGAGAAATATTTGACAATAAACAACTTCGGTGATCGGATATAGCCCTGGGTATTTAGAACGTTGTGGATTAAATTAGGGATGATCTATAATTGAATGATTTTGGATGACAATCAAAAAGCATCATGGATCAAGGTGAAAAGCTGGATATCCTAGGATGAAAAATACCATGGCAGCCTTGGATATAGAGAACGTGAGCTTTGTAAGGCTGTATATATGTATATCATAATATACTTGGAGATTTTAGAGTTTCTTCGGGGATCGCTTTTGTGTTGATTACATGTGCAGCAACCGTTCATGGTTGCTAACGGCGAATGAATGGTCGATTGTCAACCGAACACTGCGTTAAGAGTTTGCTGGATCATCGACCATCCGCCGCGCCAAGAATCCAAAAAAAATCGCCACAATCTTCACCCCAATGATTCAGCACCCCCAAATTTTCTAGGAAACATTCTCAGCCCTCTCACGATTTTTTCTAAAGGTTCAATACAAAACCACCGCTCTACAAGTACCATATATCGCCACCAAGGATGGTATTATCATTACATGTATCATACTTACGATGTCAGGGTAAGTCCGCGAACGGTGGGGTTTTTCCCAGGAGGCTCCGGGGGGGATGCATATTTCTAGTGGTCAATGGGAACTTGTATATAGGTTCTTCAGCCAATTCAATGCATAAACTGTTAGAAGAATCTTTCAGGTTCTCAAGCGACCTCATTAGTGCGAGCACTATTCCCAATATGCTATGTTGCTCACTATTCGCGGACTACCCCTGATATCCGGGTACAGCAGATGAGCAACTACTATGCTCTTATCGTCGCAATTCAAGACCTTGAAGTTGTTTACAACCGCGATTTCACCAACTCTGGGCCTGCTACAATCATTGGCCCCGCCACTTACTGGTCAAACGTCAACATGGTTTTCACTATCGATCCCACAGATTATTTTGTCCCTTGGTTGTACAATGATCGCATCAACAAGGGAAAAGCGGAGGTTTGTTCTCCGATTGGCATCACAAAGATAATCGCGAAAGTTTCCGAAAATCAAAGTAGCATGATCAGTTCTCCCAGTCGTTTCAAGGTTGATGGAAAGCTCTGCTTGAACGAGTCCTGAGAACAGGGCGTTATCAAATTTGTAGTCAAGTGCGTCTGTCATAGCCCCGATGCATAAAGGACAATTGGAATTGGTATGGAGAATAATTGTCATCCAACCATCTCTACTTTCTCTGCAAATCAGCTACAACAATGCATTCCGACTTATGCCCACTCATAATCTCCTGCCATCAGTAAAATAAAACACAACAGTGTTGTAAAGGTGATATCGCTTTCCTTAACCTTTCCAATCAACAACCCAGCAGCTTTATATGTCCCATCCTGATCGATTAACACACAGATTCCAGAATCTCCCCTGTCAGCAAAGTTTTCAACAGAAAGGCCAATAATAGCAATTTTATGTGTAGCTGCGCTATTATCCTAATGTTGGAGCAAAGCACGATTAACCTCCCCACGCGTGGAGTCAGTTGAGGGCCTATTCTATCCACCTTTGCTACAAGGTAGAAATCCCCTATTTCACATATCGGTTCATATGCGCAAACATTCACACCCAGTTGGCATGATTTTCGAGAAATTAGTAATATTCAACATATTGGCAAGGTATGGGAACTAGTAGAAGGATCTACAGATTTAAATTTAATATAAAGATAGAGCGATCGATTCTGGTAAGCCAGGATACCATCGTAGGAAAGCGAGGAAGGGATCCTCTTCGCAGCCTTGATCATATTGGCGCATCAGGTCACTGTGGGTTCTAAAATAGGAGTTCGCAATAGGTCGGACCTATTGGGTCCTAGGTTTCTGCCTATGTGAACGTTAATTCTAGGTTGAGTTTAGTTTGAGGAATGGAGAAATGTGATATTATACTGGATGCAGAATCGCGGCATCTATACTGTTTTAATAAATCAAGGGTTTTGTATCCCTTGTCAGAGAAACATGCTAGTGATTGGTTGATTTACAAAGCGTAGTATATAGTAGCAATTTCTCAAGCCTACTAGTAACCTCGGTAGTTGAAGGAGGAGGCTAGACTGGTATGCCAATAAGAGCACCAGGTATACAGTGTGCTGCTATGATAATAAAATGTTACTCCTAAAGAATGTTGCACGTTAGAAAACCAGTGAAGCTTCCAGCCCATGCAATGCTTTCTTTCTGCCCTGTGTTTAGATATTTATTTAAATAAAGGAAGTAGAGATAAACGTGATCATGCTTGAGCAGAAAGTTTAGTTGATACAGGAAAAGAAACTATGCTATCCGATCCCAAAACCTTATACCTGAGCATGCTCACACTCTTTACCAAAGATGAAGGCTTGTAAAGTTTCAATCTTAAATGATCATGCTTGAAGTGACAATTTAGGCTCATTAGCAACCGGGACCATTGCCCATTCACCATCTAATTCATGCATTAAAACAAACCAATCCACATGAACCCAGATTGGTGGGCAAATAGTTTGAGGGGAGGGGGATAATTTCTACAAGGTTAGATAACATCAATTAGAATATAAAAGTAGAAACAACAGGTCTTCCCTATTGACAGATACTAGAGAAAATTCTATATAAATTCTGAATGTTAAATTGATGGAGAATCTTAGCAATATAAGTGGAGATCTTGATTGCATTCAACTAGTTACTTTGAGGTTGACCCATAATGGTCAGTTCACCCATGTCAGTCTTTATTATTACTTTTCTTATTTTTTACTAAACAGATATTTGCGGAATTGGATCTGTAACATACCAAATAGCTCTTTTTTTAATCATACTTAATTAATGTTATACCTTGTACATTTTGCAGGAGATTTTACAAAGTGGATATCCTATTAAGCTTACAGATGGTATAAAAGCTTGAGGACCTTAGGCATAATACTAGAGTTTACTGCTAAGAAAGTATATAAAGAAAGAGGTATTGCATAATTTTATTCTATATATATACAAGTTAAAGAAGCAAAGGAGAAACTAGATATAATGGTATATAGTATTAGAATGTGACTGTGTGAATGCAACATATGCTAGTAAAAAGTAGTATCTATTACAGAGCTACAGAGCCTTAGTGAAAGAAGATAAACTTAAGATATCAAATTTGATCAATTGCAACTATCATGCTTGATAGTCTGAATACAGACCCAACTAAGTACATATGTGCAAGAAAGACAGTCATCTATATCAGCAAAGAATTTACTTGATTGAATCCAAGAGTTATGCATTTAGATAGAGTGTAATCATATCTGTTCCATCTAGTATATGCCATAGATTGTGTATTACGCCACTTGCACTTTCTACTTGAATGGATTAAGTATAACCTCTTGGACATTTTATGTATCCTGTGTAGCAACCAACTGTATTGCTCTATTACCAAATACAATCTAACCTACTTTTGGATATAAACTATACATACCATTTATCAATACTAAAGATATCATAATACAAGTTCTACCCTAGATATGTGGATTCATAAGCTAGGTTACTCTAAGAGAATGCACTACCCTCCATAATATCCTGATGGCTGTCTTCCAAACTCCTGTATTAAATTTGTAAAACTACCATTATGTGAGATACAACTCTGGTAATTTTACTTTTAACCTTATTTATATGTAGGTAGATTTTCATTTTCAGCTTTTGACTTCTGACAGTATAAATATATCAGCTTACTACACTGGTGCTATGAGCCATCAGTATGACCATGCTATAGGATAAGTACTTTATTGTAATTTATATATCTCCTTGTATTCTATACACTAAAACCAAGTAGAGACTGTTTGTATATACTATAGTTAACTCAATATTTCTCTCCCACTGTGCCTTTAGTTTCAGATCTGTAACTAAGCAGGGTATGATAACCCCCCAGAATACTGAACTCTTTTGTATAATATTAGTTGTAAGGGGAAGAAAATTCGGATCACCAAAAGGTGTTCCCACTCTAACAGGTGTAGGAAATTAGTTAAAATATATGTATAGTTCCGGCCGTCTATACTATACACCAAATAATTTGCAACGGGGAACGCCTTGGCATCAAAGTTAATGTACTTGGGTTCAACTCCTGTCAAGTTTATAGTATTAAGAGTTATTTTCAAGCCACAGTAATTTTTTTAAATAATAAGAAATCATAAATGTATAAAGTAAACTTAACTCTTGTGGAAATAAATAGCAAGTCATTAACTCCTTTGAAAATCTCAGAAAAAAGGAGGTTTTAGCTTTTGTTATGTTCCTTCTGAATGCCTACAATATAGTCTTAGTGAATATACATAATTTGAGTACTTGACTGCCATTCTCCCTTGACCAAGAAGTGGAACAATTCACAAATATGACACTACAACGCAAACGGGGAAGACCTCGTCTATTGGAAACTGCCTCAGAATCTACACTTCGGAGTCGGACATATCGAGCTAGACAGCGAGAGGTATATCCCTTTATTTCCGTCTCCATAATGATTGAAAGACTCTCTATATAAATGCTGACAGAGCCCTAGCAACAGGTCGAACGTTCCCCAAGTGCGGCAGTCGAATCACCAAATGTTCCACAGGCTATCAACCGAAGCACTATATGTTCTAGGCAATGGCGAGCCCGTAAGCGAGCACAACATACTCTCGATTTACTATCCTTAAACAGTGTACCTCAAGGCTAGCTGAATTCTGTCTCCGATAGCCAAGAAGACATTGTTTCGCTAGCAGATGATGAACCAGCGATTCCTACTATGCAAGACGATTCAGAGCTGTTCTCACAAACACTACTCCAATGGCCTCGCCGGGTCGGTCTACGCCATATGGCCTCATCAGAATGATTGAGGATTATTCAACGAGCCATTACCGACATCAGAAAGGTTCTGTTCCCGTGCTCCAGTTCCAAAAATCAAGCTCTCAATGGTCCCTATTTCCAACAGCATTATAATGTATTCTGTTTTCTGAAATTACAAGCATTTCAAGAGAAACAGGCCCTTGCACGACCAGGAATAGATCTTCTAAGATCAAGAAAAACTTTGGCCAAACAAGTGACTGAAGGGAGCCAATCAGGTTCACGTATTATGAGACGAATGATGAGGGATGAGGGAGCATGGGTCAAATATAGCAATATTTCACCGAGAAAACAAGGACAGCACCAGAAGGTATCTTGTATGTTGAATGATGAGAGTGTTTTATTGGCTGTACGGGAATATATTTCCCAAGCTGGTCAAAGTAAGTTATTATAATTAGTACTGAATACTATTTATTGTTTTATTGGATAAGGATTGAGAGATGCTAATATTCAAAGATGTTGACTCATATCAGATGGCCCAAGTAATCAACCAGTCCTGGACTGAAGCTGAGGATCTAGTTATTAGTCCAGCTGGAGGAAGAAATGTTCAACACATACAGAAGGCCATTTCAAGTAGAACTGGCCGTCGATGGGTATCCAAACTTGGTTACAAGTGGAAGGAGGTCTGTAAAGGTGTTTACTGAGATGGCCATGAAAGGGATGATGTGATTGCCTATCGGAACGAGATCTTCTTACCAACAATAAGATCACTTACATCCCGTTTAATGGTTTGGGATCAGGAGCTAGAGCCACAGCCAACTATCAATGTTCTGAATGGAGAGGAGTCAGCAGTCATCATAGTGACCCATGATGAGTGCACCTTTAATGCAAACGATGGTCGCCGATTTATATGGACCCATGAAGAGCATAATCCGATTCGAAAGACGGGAATTGGATAAGGCTTGCATGTATCAGAGCTGCTAACACCAGTTGGACGGCTTGGTGGAGGCAGTGTTTGCGAGATTCTAAAGTGTGGAGGCGACATCTGGTAGGATGGAGCAAAGTTGCTAAACCAAGTGACAACCAAGGCAATTCCAGCATTTGAGGCAGACTTCCCTGGCTGCCAGGCCTTATTCATGTTCGACAATGCCAAAAATCACATCAACTATGCTGATAATGCCCTAAGGGTATCAAAAATGAGCCTTGAAGATGGAGGAAAGAATGCAAAGCCAATGCGAGACACCTATGTCATTGATGCAGAGCATCCAAATGGTGGATGGCATCAATCCATGATAACTATCAATGGAGTTCCCAAAGCGCTTAGAACCGTTTTGACAGAACGGGGTTTATGGCCTACGAGCGGCCCAAGATTTTTAACACAGTGCACAATTAAGTCCTCCTCTGGCAAGTTTAAACCAAATCGGCAATGCCTAAAAGGTGGGAGTTGTTGTGCTCGAGCTTTGCTTGCTTCTCAACCTGACTTCAAAGCTCAGAAAGGTGAGCTGCAGGAAGCTATCGAAGCTGCAGGACATCTTGTCCTTTTTTATCCACCCTTCCACTGTGAGTTAAATTTCATTGAGTACTTTTGGGGAGCTGCTAAGCAGTACACTCGCACTCACTGTGAGTATTCATTTCCCTCTCTGAAGCGTTTGATGCCTAAAGCAATGGCCCAAATACCGAACGAATTAATTTGGAAGTTCTCCAATCGTGTGAGTAGAATAATGGAGGCTTATGAGACTGGTGCAATTTATGGGTCAGATATGTATAAGTCTATTGTTTTAACCAAATATAAATCTCATAGGCGTGTCTCAACTGCCTGATGTATTATAGTATTAATCAATAGAGAATTATTATTTCATAATATCATATTTTCATATGATATCATATGGATAGAAACACTGTGGCTTGAACATATCAAAAATAACTATGAAAACTTGGGGAATTGAACAGAGTCTGACTTTTTTAATTTGTGGTTGAATGCCAAGGCGTCCCCCGTTGCAAATTATTTGGTGTACAGTATAGACGGCCGGAACCATAGTTGGTATAACAATTGTATGTAGTCCATGAACAGTTAAATACTGACTATACCTATGCTAGTACCCCATGAATTTTTGAAACATTAAGCAGCAGAGACGAGATCTTATTAATATTCATAAATTGTACTTAGAAAAATCATTAAAATTCTATCATAATACATACCTAGAACGAGCCTTCCATAAAAATTTCTTCTCACAATAAAGATCTCTTAAGCCTAGCTTAATTTGCTCATTTTTAGAATCAGCTACCCTTAACTCTTGTATCCTGAATATCAGATGGTGGACCTATCCTATGTCATTCAGTATTGCTAGTTATCAAGTGGTTATCAATTAACAGTACATGGCTTACCTCCAGCATCCTAGTAAATAGTTGTACTCTGGTGGCAAGCAAATATATTTGCTTATGCCTTTAGAGTTGAGCTACTTGTGTTATTGTAAACATATTTATTCTCACAAGGTTGATGCATACATTCTTTGCAGGAGTAATTATACCTTCCTTCTTTTCAGTTTGCTTAGTATATACCTCCTTTAACATATGCTGCTCTAACGCCAGAGTTTGGCTACAGTGAGGCATACTTATACCTGTCTCCTATTTCACAAAGTATTTATACATTTCTTTGTAGTGGTACAGTAGTACTTGTCCCACTACCCCAGTATAGCTATGCTTGCTTGTCTCTGTCGGTTCTTCTTGGATGACTCTGCTTGAATTTATTAGCCATGGTGTTGGTACTCGAATCATTTCCTATACACTCATCATGATCGAAGTTTGTATTGTAGCCATTAGAGCTGGTGATTGTTTTGCCATAGACATGACTACCATCATCATTCTTATATATGATATTCTGATTCCAGGAACATATATGTATCTGACATGTAGATATCCCCCACGATCGGATCGCTCTTACAAGGCCCTCAGCTCCCAGGTAGTCCTCCACGATTTCCATAAGTGTCTTCAAGGCAGAGTCAAGACAGATACCTTCTTTGCCTATCGGGTTCAGTCCCGACAGTACTGACAGACCTTTCTCAACCTCCGTCCATTACCACATTGCTGGATGCCATCTCACGACCTCTAATGGGGTTTGGAACCCTTTCCCATTTGCGCAATCTGACCTGGCAGATATCATCATGTCTGTTAGACTTGGCATCATATCCCTTTCCTCAGTATTCTAGACTACCATTTCCAAGTTAGCAGAAAAAGGGTTGAAAGGAGAATACTCCGTGTAGGTTTAGGATCCTATAATGTATATAAAATAAGTTCCACAAAACAAAAACAAAAAATCCCACATCCTTTTCCCATTCATTCATTCATTTTTCTCCCCTCTCCCGGCCCATTGGCGATGCGATCAGTGCGTAACTGCATCCGCCATGTTTACACCAAGTAAAGAAGGAGGTATCATATCATCCATACCTGGCACCGAAAACCTTCTTCTCAATAATCCCTCATCTCGCTGAATCCTAAATACCCCTACTACGAAACGGCACTGGGAAGTTGGGCGAACGGAAACGGTATTGCACTGTACATCGCTTCATTGGAACTTGACGGATCACTTGTGGTGAACCAGTCGCACGCAATACCGCTATCTCTCACTGGAAGGAGAAGACTACTCGAGTACACCGACTGACTGAGCGTCACACAATATCAGCTCTTTCTTTCTACTTTTTTTTTTTTTTCTTCTTCTTCTTTTCCTTCTTATGTTCTTCGCTCACGGAATATTGCGTATGTTCAAGTACCGTCAGTCAGGCAGAGGTCTCATATCGCAGTCTTTATTCCGTGGGAGTGGTCGGTGCGGTGACATCAGTTTTCCGGAGGTCGGCCGTTTTTATTGAAATAGTAAAACAGAGGAATCACTGCGCCCTAGGGAAGGCGCGGGGAGGGAACTATTCTTAGAGTGACAAGTCGAGGATTTTACACACGAGTGAGAGACTATGAGTATAAGTTAACTATGGGTATTCAAAGTAAAAAAAAAAGGTGTTTTTTTCAGCAACGAGCAAACACGGAAAGTTGCATTAGGTTCCTTTATTGTATTATCCAATAGTGTTCACATGATCTGAGTTGCATATTTGAGTGCACAAAGGTAGCTGAAGGTAAAATGGAGATTTTTTCACAGATCTTACCAATATCGCAATATCTCCATGTTTCTTGATAAAAAGTTAAAGTAAAGAGAATTTTCGCCTGAGAAAGTGGATAATTATTGATAAAGTGTACTGCAATGTTCAGGATTTTCTCCCGGGGTTTTTTTTAAATTCTCTTCCATACCAGGTATCAGTTCAAACTTCTGGTAGAATCCAATTGACCCGGGTTCATGAGTAGATATGGACCTCTTGATTTCTGTATCTACCCAGAAAAAAAAATATGGTATGATAAAGCAAAGTAACAGTGAGGTAACCCTTTTTATATGTGCCAAGCTTACATGAAACGGCAAAGTAAGCCAAGTTTTTTTCAAGTTTTCAAACTTTGAATATCATACCCCTTCTGGAAAGGGGGAGTTTGGTAGGTGTGAATCACCATGCGCGAAACTGAGGAGGTGGGGGCGATTTGAGGTGGTTTATTGACGAAGAGGAGTGCGCACTTCGGAGAATCAATACAAAAACCAATTAACCCACATAGCCCAATCGGCTATCAACAAAACTGTGACCTCCACTGTGTAGAGGTTCGATTGACTCAACTCGCTAACCCACTATGTCGGATAGAGCGTAACAAACACCCCCCTCTCTCCACCATAGCTATTATACAATAGCTAACCGGGTAAAACTAAAACTCTGTACTGTACAACAAACTACTTGATACACCTCCCGTAAAAATAATAAATAACCGACAATGGCAAATACAAAAAATGAGTTGTAAAAAGGGAAAAAACTGACAAAAGTGAAGTTTCCGCCGTATAAACCATGCTCCTCGCCTTCCCGTCCGTCCCCATTCTTTGTGCTCCAATCCGTTTTTTTGTTGAATAGAATAATAGATAAAAACGCCCACCAGGAAAAAAGACAAAGAGGAAAGAAGAAAAGAAGGAAGCACGTAATAATCCTCGCCTTGTTCTCAAGGGTTTGGTATAGAGGGAGGAGTAAAAAAAAGATACAGCGAAGGGAAGAAGGGATTCTCAATATTGACAATGAAGTAAGGCGACTCGGTAGGAGGGCGGTGGGGACCTGGGAAGAGCGATCGTGAGAGGTGGCAGGAATATGGAATGCAGATCCCAAAGGGTGAAAGGAGAAACAATCTGCTAAAACTCCAACAATGTAAATGCTGATGAGGTGCTAGAAGGGAGACCAATATCCGTAAGGCGAGAAAAGCCAGATGATCAAAGGTATAAAATAAGGTCTTTGAAAATGAGAGGTGGTTGGGGGAGTACGAAGGGGAAAGATATCAAAAGGAAAGAAAGACAGGTATCATAAAATTGCCCAAAGTGGAAGATGCGTAAACCACCAATACCGAAAAAAAAAAGCAGCCATAAATCCCGACAGCTACGTGGTCACCGAATTGGACCTGGATCTGTCACTCTCCAGCTTTGTCCACTCTTCCCCATCGGGTAGCCCGGTGGCCTCTAACCCTCCCTCCCAAACAGTAGAGCCCTTCCTGCCGAGACTAAAGCTTGTCCTTGTGGAGCTTATAGAACCGGAACTCCCTGGCGGCCTCACGAGCCCTGCATCCGACGACGAGGCTTTCCTGTCCCCATCATAGAATGCGGCTTCAGTGGTATCAGTGAATTGAGCCGGCTCGGCGTGCAAAACCTGATCGCCGAATACTGATCCCGCGTCTCCAGAAAGTCTTCTTATCGACCCATTAGAGCTCCCAACCCTGGATTGTGATGGTTTTTGGAACACTGCTGAATGGAAAAATGGCACGAAATCCTCGAATGAGTCAGACTTTGGTCGAGGGAGTGTGCCCTTGATCCAGTCTGTTTGGATACCATGAGAAAGGAGAAAGTTCGTCAACATTTCGATAGCATCACGGAGGGCTCCAGCATTGTTACGGGTGTAAGTGAAAGTGATCTCCATATAATCCTCCTCACTACCGGACCTCCTACCGTCAGGGGACTCGGTAGCATTGTCGATCATTGGATGGAGCCTGATTCCGAATTGTGTGTTCATTCGATCGGCAATGCTCTTTTTGAACTCATCTTGCTTCAAAAGTTCCTCGAGTTCTGAAGAATTCTTCAAGCGGATTATATGTGTTTCCGGAACGAGAGCCTGCAGTAATGGTCAGTGAATGTTGATTATCACTCACCACGGGAGCATTTACCAAGAACTCATGAACCGCATGAGGAACCTGCCATTGAGGTCCCTTGATAGTTACGATATCGCTTGCCATTTCCGTGCTCGGAAATATGATGGTACATCCCCACTTGCTCTCCAAATCGTCAAGGATCTTGCGCTTCGCCATCAAAGTACGATGCAGCAGTCTCGGGATGTCGACATGCTCTTGCACAATATCTGCATCTGCGCGCTGCACCATACCCATGATCTCCGATTTGACTAGCTCAAGGTTGGCCGCATTTCTGGCCGGTGTCCTACAGATGACATTGTCCACTTTTGAACCATCGGACTCCGACCTTCCACTTGCCCCCCTTTCCATAGCATTAGAGAACTTGACGAACACAGAGTATTTCTTCATTATCCTCTGGATATGCTGACCACCGATCCCAATGATTCGCTTATGGTAGGAGTCCGGAACATGGAAGGAGACAGCTGCCGGTAGCTCCTGCTCAACCAACTTCAACCCGAACATGGTAGTGTCAAACTTTCCACCACAAACGTCAATGAAGAAATTGTACTCATTGAAAGTGTCAAAGATGATTTGGATGTTTGACTGGCTCATAATCTTGTTGATCTTTCCGTTTTTTTTGCCAGAAACAAATTCCTTGTGCTCGTTTGCTAGCTCGATCTTCACCCGGATCTGATATGGGTTCTCTTTCACAAAAGGAACATCGCTTAACATGTGCATTGCCGCCTTGACGTTTTCATCTGATCCGCTGAATTCAAAGACTTGTTTGTTGAATGCGATCGAAACACCTGTGAAGGCCGCCACATCGATTAGGAGCTTTTGCACCTCGAGGGCCTTGGGCAACAGGCGAGTGATCGGCGAATCCATAACCCACCAAGAGGCATTGTAAAACTGACCGCAGATGACCATGATCGCTTTGATTGTGCGCTCCAGATGAAGAGTTTCGCTGCCTTGTACGCGAACCAAACTAGCCGGAGATCCTAGAACGGGAAACTGGACAAATGTCCCATTTGAATCCATGATTTTCTTCACATCATCTAACCTCTGAAGAAGGATATAGTCGATCTTGGTAAGTGTTATAGAAACATCCTTGACGAATATTCTCATGTTCAAAGTCTGAATGAACAGTTAGTCTTGGGGCCAGTTTACTAATCCTAGGGGGATTGTGCGGAGCTTACTAGGTTGAGAAGCATCCGCTCCGCTTTAGCAATATCTTCGCGGGAGCTGCCGGTGATGAATATTTGATCGGGATCGCGCCGGGTGCCACTCGAGGGTGAATACCCGTATACTTGGGGAAATGGAGGAGGAAAGTAGATGGCGGTTCTTGTAGCGGACTCGATCAACTTGACATTTTTGCGTGCGCGACCGCAAATCATGCTCTGAACCGACAGCTCCATGAACGTGCAGATGACTTCTTGCCCCAGCTAGGAGGGGAACCCATGGGTCAGACAAAACATCGGACGGTACCAGAAACAAAAAACAACCAGCATGGTAGCGAAACCAAACTTACCAAATCATCGATCATGATCAAAACCCTAGTCTTAGCATGCTCGACACTCTCATAGTCACCAAAAATACTAATCTTCAACCTTCTATTTTGACTAGCCTCAGAGCCCTGATCCACCGCGACGATAGAGGTCGGTTCCAGAGGTTTCAGGACAAATATATCCGTTCCCGTAAACTGAGCAATCTTCTCCAAATGGATTGTGATCCTCGGGTTCGGTGCGCCGTCCGGAAGGTAATACTGATCGTGATCAATGTTGACACAAGACCTCCGCTATCAGGGGAGAAAACTATTAGCAGCTCGCGCTTCAACACCTGCTGTGATGGCGATCGGCAGAGTGAACCACTTACCATTGCAACCGGTACGCTCTGTAGAATTAAACCTCGAGCCTTATGAACCTCAGCAGGCTCTCCCGCAATCCACAGTCCCACAGAAGTCGTCTGTTTTTTCCTCAAGGCAGTCTCGGCCGTCAACTCCGTCACGGAGACGGTTGTTCTAGCTACCAGTCCGGGAGACAATCTCTTGCACGACTCCCGGACATGGTCGATACTCTTCTGGTGCACAGGAAGCCTGCTCGTCGGGAGGTTGGGGGGCGAGTCGGGCGGATGCAGCCATCGCTCCCTCGCTCGGGAGGTGGCTAAAATTATCTGGTCTGGATCCGGACCTGGTATGAAGGAGAAGGGAATTGAGAATGCGTAGGTAAGTGATTCGAGTGTTGAATTGTCCTCATCAGATGTAAGAATGTCGTTGTCACCCATGGCATCGGAGAGGTTAGAGGAAGAGGTGACGTCGAAAGAAGGCTTCTGAGGAAGGACATGGTGAATGCCACTGGTCAGACCCAAGGTAGTGGCCATGTCGAGAGAAGTCCTTGTCGGAGGGTGAAAACGACTCCTTAAGCACTTTCCCTTCGGGTTTGTTGAGGGGAGTATCAAAATGGCGGGGGAAGAGATGACACGGCTTTCAAAGCGTGTTTGGGTGTAAGTATTTGCTGGGGTATTTTAGTGGGTATGCCGCCGTATCTCGTCGTATCGATTAGGAGTCTCGATAAAGAGGGTAATTGCAACGGGAGATCAAACACCCCGGAACAAATGATAGACAAGAAGCGAAGAGAAGCGAGAAAATGGGAACCAACGAGAGAGAGAAAGAGTATGAAAGGGAATAAAATAATATATATATATAAAGGAAGACGACAATCGAGGGATGGG
>QFET01011473.1:0-10288 GCA_003316355.1 Tuber calosporum | reverse complement strand
TTGTGTGATCCGTGAAAATCATCTTGGCGACCGTCTGTATAAACTGAGTAAATACGGTAATATTGTTTTTTTTTTCGTTCGTTTTTTGTTTTTGTTTTATTTATTTATAAACTCCCGGTATGGTACCGTACCGTACCGAATCGTGTTATATACTATAGATGATGGAAAGTATTGTGATAACTTGTATCATATTATAATAATAATTATGGTATCATAATTATATCGTAGTTTTCTTCCTATGATACTTGTTGGTTTTGTAGAGTACCGTGGACAAGGTATTATATGATAGATAGATACCGTATACTGGCTGGGATTATTATTATTATTTATTTATTTATTTTCCTTCTGGATAATTCGTCCCTTCCCTTATCGATCTTTTCCTGACGCTCGCGACGGGTTCGACTCTTCTATTGTTTTAGAACGGGTTATTTTTATTGTTATTATTATTGTTATTATTTTACGGGCGGCGTATGATACATACCCGTACTCGAAGTTTATGAGTACCGTAGGTTTCCTAGGATACCCCCGCCTACCGTATCTCCAACCTAGTACTAGCACAGTACTCCAAAACCGAATACGAGTGATTTCGTATGAATAAATACGTTAGATCTCACAATAAATGATCCACATATCATAATACAACCCACCTAAACCGCTACAATCATATAATACCAGGCTTTTGAATATCCATCCATCTATCCATCTATTAACTAATCAATCAATCTGCTTTTCGGAGGCGATTACTGTATAGAGTACGATACCTTCCAAGTACCGGTGGTACCTTACTTACGGTTATCCACGGTAGGCCACGGTACTAACCAACAAACCAACTACCGTACAGTACGAGTACCGTGATGTGGTGAATGGACGAATGGATGTCCTCAACTTACTTGAGTTACTGGGTAAATAACTAACTATTATACTGTACTCGATATTATCATACAGGGGCCTTGACTCCATCCCTCCGGTAGATTTAGGCACGGTATCGTAACGAGAAATCGCTAGGACTCTCGGGTATCGTAGTCGCTTTGGTTTGGTTGGGGAGTTGGATACTGGTGCTGGAAATTTATATTATGTGAAAGGTCTTCACCTCCTTCCTTCTTTCCTTCTTTCCTTCCTTCCTTCTTCGCGTAAACAACGGTAGGCGCGGGGGATGGGTGATATAGTACGGTCCCCGCAGAGGCATGTGTTATATCTGGGATAGGGAAAACAAGTTTGATGCCGTGATGGTACGGTAACTATGGGAGGGTCCTTGTTTCGTTTTGTATTGTGCGAGTGTTGAGGTGTGCAGTACGAGTAGTGCTGTACAGGTATCATACATATGATAAGAGTTGAGATGACATGGTTAACCCTGCCTGGCACGGTATGTACTTGTATCATATCAAGGAACTACCGTACGGTATACAGCGGGGGCTTCAGCCCTACCGACACGGACTGGATTTTCCCCAAATCTCGAGAAATAAAAAAATGTCTCATTCTCGAACTTTCTTCCTCGTTTCCCTATCCCCTTGACCATCTTATAAATCACGGACCTCGAGGAGACTTCATCTCTTGAATTCCATAGCTATCTACACCTGCATCAGGACCCAAGAGATACATTGACGGATCCGTCGTTACTCCATGGCGCTTTTCACTCTCTCGTTTCTTTCGCAGGTGCTTTTGTGGAGTACTCGAAGGATACCCCACACAACCCCAGCCAATTCTGCCCCACTCATACTCGGGTAGACATTTGCAGTACGAGTAACGTTACCTCTGAGCGCGCATTGCGTGAGCGAACGCGGGACGTTTTTTCTGATCTGAATAGGTCAGCACAGTACGGTACATGAGAACTTTTGGGGTCCGCAATCAGGTGGTAATAGGTTTGCTTTGAGAGGTTAATGGGACTATGGATGCCAGTTAATGAGACCAGACTGGGCTGAGCAGAAAAACAAGTGCCTTGTTGAGAAGGCGCTAATCCTTCTTTGGAGCTTTCGTCTGTGAACCCGGAGATTACGGGGATGGCGGAGATACGTGGATTTCAGGCAAGCCCGTTTCCCGGGCCTCGGTCGGTGGCTTTACCGTGACTAGAAGTGAATGTGAATGTTACCGATAGTGTTGCACACTTTGGGGTGCTTGTTTGCACTAGATTGTAACTCTATGATACCCGTACCTTATTCTGTTTTATTGTATCATATAGTACAGTATGTGCATGTACGAGTATTGGATTTGTAATGAGGCACAAGGGCAGGGGCCCATCAATCGGAACAGACGGGGATGTATTTGGCTGGTTGACCTAAAATAACTGTTCCATAACTTCTTGCCGGAACCTTGTGTGTTGGGTTCGAGCCGGCTTTACTCGTATCGGGCAATGCCGCCGTCGTCATCGGATGATTGGCCTGTAAATTTATTTGATTATGGGACGATCGCCATCACCTCTTCCTTCAGCATGAGAGTTTCAGAGATTCTTGAGAACACAGGCACAGTTTTGCGTAGATGGTGCTGTAGGAGTAACGGGGAAGCCCCTTGCCCGTGCTCAGCTCGAAAACAAAAAACTTCCTTTCCTCAACCCCTCATGGAATGGAAACGTTTCTTCCTCATCTCGTCGGGATCTGGCGGTGGTTTGGCTTTTCATTTTTCATTCCCCCTTTGCCTCTCTTCCATCCTACCCCTCTTCCCCTTTGCGAGGGTCCGTCCTGTCTTGGAGCGGGGATTGGGGCGTCAAGCTTTAGGTTTTACCGCGATGCGCAGCAAACCAGGTAAAAGTATGATGTGTCTTGCCGCATGAAAATAGCTAACCTAACCCAACTCATTGCTCGAGTACTCGTATACTCGAGCACGCTTCATTCCTGTCTTGGACATTTCGGCGAGACCGATTTATTTTTTTCTTTCTTCTTCAGGGCCATGCATGGGGTGGTTTTTCCTTGCCGAGTTGGGAAGTGAGCTTGGGATGCGATGATCGAGTGGGAGGGAGTGGGGATTGACGATGCAGGATCTGAGAAAGGGAGATCGTGGGGGAGACAGTGGTTGCCACTGGTTGGTTGATTGGCTTGGTACGAGTAGAGAGAGAGATAGAAATGCTTGGACCTTCTTTCTTTCCTTTTCTCTCTTTTTTGGCTAGCTACGAGCACCGTGGTGCGCGCTAAGGGAGCCCAGGGTGCCACGACCGTGGGGAAGAGACTGCTCTCATTGTTGACGAAAGCACAGTGAAGGTCCTCAACCCACGAGCCCACGATATCCTCCCCCCTCTCCCGCTGACCAAAACTTACTCAATACTCTACTTGTATCTGTCTATATCCCTACCGCACTCTCCCGCCCAATAAGCAATTTTCGAGTGATCCTCTCAATTGACTTGGCAGGGACGGGACTGAGGAGGGGCTCAAAGCATGGTATGATATCCTATATCCCAAGAAAAAGCCCGCAAGCGAATACCGTGCTCGTACTCAAAAAGGGCACATCCGCATTTCTACCGGGCTTCGATGACACGTTCCGTGCGTGCTTCTTTCGCATGGAAGAAAAGAAGGAAAAAAAAGTAAAACACCCCATCATAAGTGCAAAATTTGCTGCTGTCGGGCTGGCCCTAGCAGGGCACCAAGAACTTCGATGATGCACACGTTGAGGCGTTGCACAAGAGTTCATTCAGGGGGTAGAAATGCTCTGGTGCAGAGTTGTCGATGTCTATGGTCTGTTTACTCGAGTACGGTATACATGATCTAGGTTTCTCTGAGATAATTTTTCCGGTACGGGGGGGAAATTAAGGTTAAGAATAGCGTCAGGCATGATACTCGAGTAGGATGGGGGAGGCTGAGGCATGACCGCGTGGATTTAGGGAGGGTGTTCTTTTCCAGGGACTGGGGAGTAGGGAGCCAGGATTGGTGGTGGTTGATGGAGTTCACCGTTGACTGGATGATGGGGTTGGAACAGGTGAATCGTGATGAATTGAAGGGGCTTTGCTGGTCCTCAAATGTTCCACACGCTTCCTCGTTTTTTTATCAAGATATGACATTTGCGATTAGTTGATGGTTTGCCGATGAGTGGCTTTGGCGGATGTGTAATGAATGATGTTCGAATTGATTGATGAATTGGTTGGTTGTTCCTCCTCTCATTTTTCATTTTTCCTCTTCAGCCCCGGCTCAGAGTTGGTCCTTGTGTGCAGCCTATCCCATCTCATCTGATTTAACGTGACAGCCGTCAGTCACTCTGTGGTTTCGATCAGCTATGATACCTGTCACCATCACACCGTCACTTCTACACACAAGAGAGATTTCTTGGAAAGAGAGTTGAGTGAGTAATAAGTGTGATTAGACCTGAATGCGAGGTATGCGTACCGCAGGGTATGGCAGTCCATAGGCCGCATGTTATATATACCACTCGCCATCCCGGGAAAAGGCCCTGATCCTCAATTTCTTCGTGGGAAGCCTCCTTTCTTTCTCGTGGCTTATTGGAATTCTCCCATCTTTACTCGCACTGTACCCTCTCTCCCCTGCCCTTCTCTTTGGTCTCTCCGATCATTACCCACAGGCGAGACATCCATCCGCTCGTCGAATAAATCACTTTTCACTCAAAGCACCAGGAGCCCCTTCCTTCGGCATACCGAATGAGTAAGAACCGCTGACAACAGACCAAAGCTTTTATTTACTCGTAAACCTACCTTTTTCTCTCTTTCTTTATCTTTGTTTTTTTTCATACCGGGACCTCTTTCCGTTCCCCTTCCTTCCTTCCTTCCTCTTCGATTTTCATTTTTGAAGCCATCCTCCTCTTCCTGGCTTTCTTGGCTTTTCTTTTTTGAAATTTCGTGCTGTGTCACCAATCTGTTTTTAACGCCGCCAAAACTCCCCCTTCAATCACACAAACGCTTTCTGGCATCCCCCACTGTCGCCCTAAGCTGGAGGAGATATTGGATCGCAGCTGCAACATTCACTTATCTCTGCTGCTTCTGCTTGTGATTTCAATAAGCGTCACTTTAGCCCATAACCCTTCCTTCCGGGCTTGGCAATATAGGTGTGTTCACTCTTTGGGATACACGGTTTTTCCTATTTCTCGTTTCAAATGTTTTTTATTATTATTACTTTATCTACCATGATGAACCTTGTTAGGGGTCCGGCAGATGGATCAAATTCATCCAAATGGACCTTTTTTTTTTTTAATTTTTACTTTATTTGTTCCTTTTTAACATTTGTTTTTGTCCTAACGGTGGAGGATTCTATCATGACAGACCAACTCCTCGTTCCTGCCATTGCCAACTCGTTTATAGTGTGTGCAGAATTATTTGCTTTCCATGCGCACTGTGTCGGCGGCAACTGCTCCTCCACCAGTTCGGTTGCTTAATAAGTCGGAAAAATTCGGTCGTGATCAATTGACAGGGAGAAGAGGCTCGCTATAGACAAGGACGGGCAGAAGCAGGAGTTTCCCCCCCCTTCTCAAAGTCTAAGAACGCACTAGCTTTTTTGTCTCTCTACCCGTCCACCGACTGCTTGATCCTAATTGATCCCCGCTTTCGTGCCGGTTGCAAGAATTAGAGCTCGGTGTGTTCCATCTCCGGCAGGTTTCATCACCTTCCCGGAAACATAGAGCTGGTTGGACGCCCGGCCTGTTCCTTACGGCCTTTCCCCTCCTGACTCCTGCATAAGCTCAGCTCTTCTATCACGGCCTCTCAGCATTGGCCGTGAGTTGGGTGAGAGAGGGGTAAGGAGAAAAGAGGGAAAAAAAAAAAAAAAGAAAAGGAAAAAAAGAAAAGCCTGAGACAGGTCAATTTGTCTTCTTTTCCTTGGTACCATTTTTGTTATCTTCTCATCGCCCTTCATTGCTCGGTTTCGACCTATCTAGCTGCAAGTTCTCGACACCCGGGAAGCAGCACGGACAAGGCAATTCCATCACGACACCGGCAGTCTACGTTTTAACGGGTAAGAGCCGCCGCGCACTGGGTGGTCGCTGTGAGCAAAAGAGATCAATTTTGGCGACAACACCACGGGAAGTAAGGCTTGGACACCCCATCCTCTTGTTTCTTTTACAGAGAGAGAGTGAGTTGGAGTTGATTGTCGGGTGACAGGGTCTTTACTGCACCCTCTTTATTCTTCCTCCGCATTTTATCCGCTTTACTTGCCACTTTGTGCCAACCGAGTTGCCCTCGTTATCGCTTCTTCGAAAGGGTCTTGCTTTCCATACATTAACTGCCTTACGCCCACTCTTTTTCCTGAGAGGTACTTTCCTCTGACGACGGAGGGCAAGGAAAGAAGAGAGACGAGAACCAAAAAACCAAAAAGAGAAATACAAAGGATATATCAAATATAGATACCGGACACTTAGCGGAGGCCTTTGATCCTAGGAATATCGGGATTCCTTTGTTTTCGAGTTTAGAGTTGCTTTTTCGAGGAAGTTTCACCGATACTGGTAGCCAAAGAAGGAGCTCTAGTTGCTACCGGCCTATTCATACCACAGAAGCCACATTGTGCCCATGCCGTCTTCAACTACAACTAATACTGCGTTCGGGCTGGGCAGCTCCGGTTACGCTTCTCCTGCAACGGCAGTATCGAGAAATGGAAAAGGAGAAATGAGGTCGTCACCTGAGAGTGTTGGTACTGCTCCAACAAAACCGAAGCAATCGAAAAGCAGAAATGGTAAGTAAAGACATCGCCCTTACGCAGTCCAATGGGGGATGGGTCTTTCAACCTACGTTTGGGGATGGAAGGGGTGTGGGGTTAAACCATTGTCCGAATGCTGATTTTAGATCGATAGGATGCGTTACATGTAAGGCCAAAAGATTGAAGTGTGACGAATCCAAGCCTACATGTCACCAATGTGCGTATTACCTTATTGGCGATTCCTGGGCAGTTGGGCCCGGTTTTGGGTTTGGCTTGGGAGATGAGAATGAGTGGTCACTGATGAATGGGCCACAGGTCAAAAGCGTGGGGTGCCTTGTGGGGGTTACAAAAAAGATTTCAAATGGAGACCCTTCGAAGAAGCTAGTCTGGGAAAGACATCTAAGCCTGCACGTAAAAGTACTGTATCATCCACTATCGCTTACTAGCCAGTAGCTGACGATACCCAGGTCCTGGAGCACCAAAGCCCAAGAGGTCTTCTCCCCCATTATCTAGCCCAGAAGCATCTATCGTCACATCTCCCGCCGTCTCTACTGGAGCCCCCCAACTCTCACCTTTAGAATCTAGCTTCGGATCTCCGTCCTCACACCAGTCACAATATGGGTCTTCACAGGATACGACATGTATGCATGATCAGCGTTCATCCGTATCTCCAGGTGGCTTTGACTTAAACTCGACGCCCTCATTACCCCTGGACTCCCCAGGTCATATAACATCACCGCCAACACAGGGCCTTCTTAGGCCGCAACATGCGGGGGCATTTGCTCTCACCACTTTGCCAGACCCGGATAATAGGAATGGCAGGCTTGGTACGTCGACTGAGTTCGATGGGAATACGTCAGCAGATACCGCAAGCTCACTGGCCCCTATGAATGGTTTGGCTCCAATCACTTCCGCACCAATGCAGGGGCTTGCAGGCATTCCATTGTTTGGATATCCGGAGCCACTCTACCCCCCCATAGTTGAAATACAGGATATGATCCCAACAATAGTGAGGGAGGGGCCTGAAGAGAACGACGAGGTTGAGGAAATTATCCGCCCGGATCTGAATTTACAGTCTGGCTGGACGATCCCCCTACCAAATTATGCCAATTCACCAAGATCTAGATCTTCACGTGGAGAAGTATTTATAAGCGCAAACGACATATTCCGTCGACCGGCGGTCACGGCGACTAGTCAGGAGATGCTTGTGCTACACTTCGATAAGCACACTTGTGGTATAATGTCCGTTAAGGATGGTCCTAACGAGAATCCATGGAGAACTCATATTTGGCCGCTTGCACAAAATTCACCAGCACTCTATCATGCGATCGCATCCATGACAGCTTTCCACATGTCTGGAAGCAAGCCAGAACTTAGGGTGGAAGGGATGGAACGTATGCGTAACTCGATCCGTTGCTTGGCCGATGACATACAGAGCGGCGATACCTGGAATGAGGCGGCACTCGCGACTACCCTGGTGCTTGCATTTTCCGAAGCATTTGATCGACACATATCCACTGGGATAGAGCATTTGAGAGGGGCTAAGATTCTCATCAGGCGGGCTCTGGCGGAGCACAGCATTTCTCGCCCTAGTGAGGCTGCTCACAAGAGACTGGGTTTCTTGTATAATGTTTGGGTTTATCTTGATGTTCTCGCCCGCCTTACCTCCGATGAAGATGAAGATGATCAAGAACCAGGATTCGTGATGAATGGGCCCTTAACGCCTATAAGTGAGATTGACCCGTTACTGGGCTGCGCGGCCACCCTCTTCCCATTGATTGGAAGGGTTGCGAGTCTTGTTCAGAAGGTCCGCAAAACTGATCAGAATACGTATGATATTATCAGCCAGGGTATGGGGATTAAGGATCTGCTCGAAGAGTGGGCCCCTGAATCTCACTATGATTCTCCCGTGGATAGTTCTAGCGAGGTCGTGCATTGCCTCAAGACTGCAGAGGCATACCGTTACGCAACACTTTTGTATCTCCACCAGGCCGTCCCGGAGCTGCCGTCTCCTGGCTCTCATGAGCTTGCGCGGAAGGTATTGAGCTTGATTTTTGAAGTCCCCATGTCTTCTCGGAGTTGCATTGTGCATATATACCCTCTCCTCGCTGCTGGTTGCGAAGCAGCAACTGAAGAGGAAAGATCCTGGGTCAAGAGTCGTTATGAAGCCATGTGCTCGAGGCTGTGGATCGGTAATGTATCTAAAGCCTTGGAGGTCATGAAGGAAGTCTGGGATCGTAGAGATAGATTCTGGGAGTCACAAGAAGCCATACAGAGATATTCCCTATCTCCGACCGACACGCGGTTTTGTTCCCCAACATTGGATGCTCTAGTTTATGAACGCAAAATGGATGTGGTAGGATCAGAGATGGAGGTGTATGGATGGGGAAGAGCTACCTCGAGTGAGAATAGCGATATGAGGTCTAAGAGGCGAGTTATGACTGATGATTCCTCTGGGAGACCAAGTGCGAGAGGTGCGGCGGGCGGGGATACTCCCTCGGATATACTTGCGGAGCGTGAGATGTCGGTGAGAGGGAAGCTTCACTGGGTTAGCGTTATGAAGGATTGGAAGTGGGAAGGTGAACATCCTGAACAAAGCATCCGTCGGATTTTGCTTAAGGCTAACCTTTGGCGAATGATAGTCCTTCTTGGTTAAAACGATTCCTTGTACATTGGCCTCAGGACCCCCCTTTTTCGTTTTCATATACAGTCCTCATAATCACCCCATCTAATTTTTCATCTCGATCGGTTTGGCTTCGCTTGGTCGGAGAAGGCGCATGTTGGCTTTGGGTTTTATTTCTGTCCTGTTTTGTCGGTTGGCCCAATTAGGTTGTTCTACCCGCTGTGACTTATTTCGTAGGTTTGTTTTATTAGCGATTTTTATTTTATTGTTTGTTATCTTTTCGTTCACTTTATTTTCAGTCTGGGGGGGATAAAAAATTGTTTGTATTGTTGTAGCTTGTTTTGTTTTATCGTTTTATTTTTGGCTCATCTTGAAGTTTCGATATTTTTTTTTTCGGCGTCTTTGGGATGGAGAGAGAGAAGAAAGGGAGGGGGAAGGAAAGGAAGGAAGGCGGGGAGGGGGCAAGGGGAGAAAAAGTCGATGGAAGGGAGAAGATATTGGGGAAGGAGGGAGAGGGAAGAGGGATCAACAACCATTGAAAGGGAAAGAAAAGGGGAACTAAAACTATTATATAAGTAGGAGTGCTGTACAAGCACACTTGTCTTTGACAAGATAACTTTGTCTTCACATTAGCTTCTTCTCCATCTGTCGTAACTTAAATTGCAGTACTTTTGGCGCCATCGTATCACGGAAAAAATGTCAAAGAGGGGAAAGAAGTCCTCTTTTTTTTCTTTTCTTTTTTTCTTTTCTCTCTCCTCCTTCCCCTCATCATCTCGTGGCTGTTGATTGTGGGATTAGCGGTAGAGTACAAGTATGATGATCAATTGTTGAGATACGAGCGAGTGTCGTGTTCTTTTTTGACAAACTGACGGCGGCACGGTGGGCGTGTGCCTGGTTGGTGGTATAATACAGTACTGTGCTCGTACAAGTATCTACACTCGCTGGGCTCTCTGTACCACGGGAGCACGAGAATCAACCAATACATCAAGAGATCCTCACCGGCGTTTCGGATTCTACTGGCGTCGCATTAGCACACGTAGGGTACTGTAGTGCGCATTGGTGTTTATTTTACTTGTACTCGCACAGTACAGTAGTTGAGGGCAGAAGG
>QFET01011456.1:0-20714 GCA_003316355.1 Tuber calosporum | reverse complement strand
TGCAGTTAAAGGAGATAGTGTGCCTTGTCCGGCAGACTAAGGATAGGTTTGTAACAATATAACAACTTGTTAACAAGCGCACTTGGAATAACCCCTTTCTTTACAAATTATGGTTACCATCCTCAAATAGAATGGATGAAGGAGCGAGAAGCTAAGAATCCAGGAGCAACTATATATGCTCTCTGAATGAAAGTGATACATGAAAAGGCAAAGCAATCCCTAGAGAAGACTTGTGAAGGGATGAACAATCACTATGACTGCAAAGCTCGCAGTCAACCAGACTTCAAAATTAGCAACTTGGTTATACCAAACACTAGGAATATCGGCACCAAGCGACCGTCCAAGAAGTTAGCACCAAAGTTATATGGCCCGTTCCAAATCCTAGAGCAAAGAAGAAACTTAGCCTACAAATTGGAAATATCAGAGCGATGGAAAATCCATCTGGTATTCCATGTATCGCTACTCAAGCCATACTTAAAATCTGTTCGACCAGGCTGAGAAGAACCACCTATGGGACCAGAAGAAGTTGAAGGTGACCTTGAATTGGGAGAGGAAATAATCATCAAGAGGGAAATAAACTCTTATGAGCGAAGATTTAGAGGACGTTAATAAACGATCCTAGAACTTCGATACTTTGTCAAGTGGAAAGGATGATCCGAAGATGAGAACCCCTGGGAGCTACCAGAGCACTTGGAGCATGCTCAAGAATTGGTAGACGATTTTAACAGGGACAATCCGGCAATGCCAAAGTTGGGGTAGGTAGTATCTGCAGAAAGGTTTTTCCTGCTGTGGCCAAGTTATCGCGGAAGGTTTTTTAACCCTACCAGAAGGAGTACTAAAAGGAAAAATTGCTTCGAGACGAAGCTTATCAAGGGGGAGCTGATGTTACACATATGGGATATGGTACTAGACTTTCAAGTCTAAAGATGTAATGGTACATAGCACCGGGAGGTGACTATATTGACTACAACCCAACTGGCAAGTAGTAGCATCGTATCCAGAACTACTCAGCCTCGGAGAAAGATAACCGAGTAATATATCTAAATGGATCCATTACATATTCTGCATTCTTGATAATCCGAATGCATCTGCACATGAGTGCATATATGCAGGAAAGACAGCCATACAGACTGATCACCTGCTATTCCTTATGATGTTCGTAAATGGGCGGCATCAATTTGAAGTTAGTTCATTTGGCAAAGAGATCGAAGGCTATCTACTGGTGGAGTGCTTGACACCCTCAGAGAAATAGATAGTCCGGGGGATCATTTGCTGTAGTGGGGTCATACATCTCCAGGGTCAAACGGTGTTCGCACTGTTTAGACCATGGCTGAAGTTTCTAAGGATACTTCTTTTATATGGCCAACATAAGTACTGGGAAAAGAGTATAAATAGTTAGCAGTCCCGCGTAGTTAAGGTAGGCCTCATCAGGCAACTCTCTCCTCCTGGCATAGGCATAGTCCCCTACCTGAACTGCAGACTGGCCATGGGCCTGCTGCTACCGATCCTCACCTACGTAGCTAACCTCCTCATCCCCAACACTGCGATGATGGGTAAGATGGAGGTCTTCTGGAGCAAGGTCCAACGATGGGTGACTAACTGCTTCTCATCGACTCCTGTATCTAACCTTCCCAGTGCGGCTTGCCTCCCGCCTCTCAACTCGCTCCTCCCACAGCGCCGCAGGATGGCCACACTACGGTTGGCCTGCTCCCTTACAGAGATTAACCCAGCCGCAGCCCAGCTGCCCCCATCATTTCAATCCTTCTCCAACTTTAGGGCAGGGGACTCGTCCCGCCACCTGCTTCGTAGCCTTAGGGCCAACTACATCCCCCTCCACTGAAACCAACCAAGGCCCATACCCACCGTCCGCTCTCACCTCCCAATCGATGGAATGTGCTACCTCTTGGTCAATGTGGCACCAGACGGGTTCAAACTCCTACAAATAAACTCACACCTCCTACCAGGAACTGTTTTAGCCCCACCTCCTCCGATCCCAGGTGCTGTCTCCTACAAATTGATGAAGGAGGAGTGCAGAAAGGACCTTCTCACTGATTGGACACTGCTGTCCCCATCCCCTCCTTACTACCAGTACAAGCCATCCCTATGCCCACCTGCCTTCATGGGCCTCGACCGCTTCACAGCTGGGCGAATCCATCAAATGCTCGCTGGCAAGAGCTATCTTACTGCGCAACCCGCATGGAACGATGCTGATTGCTCTCCCACCTGCCCTTCCTGCGACTTATAGGACGAAACCTTCGAGCATGCAATTCCCCACTGCTCCTCCAAGTCCCGAGAACGCAAGCTTTACCTTCCGAAGCTGTCTACGATGGACCATGGCTCTCCACTTTGGGCTGACCTGTACATGATCTTGGTCTTGCCTCATTCATCCGTGTTACTCGCACAAACTTTCTGCCCACCATGCCAACAGTTTTTGCTACTGCTGCCTCCTCCTCCTCCGACTATGACTCACACTGAGCAGTTCGACTTTCCTGCTATATCTTTCCTTTCGGTTATGATTTCTCTTGGTATCATTTCATTCTCTACTTTTTGAATTGGTCACTATTGCTGCGCGCGGTGACGGTATGGTCATCACTAGGGGAGAACTTGTGCGGTTACTTCTTTTATTTTGCACGTTTGTAATTAACGTTTCGTTTATGCCATAGCTAGCGCTCCATGCAGGTTCCTGTACGTTAACAGCGAATATATTAGATAATCAAAAATCAAAACCACGTAGTTAAGGGATTATAAAGTAACGGAGAAGAGACCTTAACAATATATCAAGTTAACAAGTTATAAAGCCTTCGAGAACACTTTTATCTTTCATCATGCCTTTTACCAAGCTTTCCTGAGAGTTCTCCGAATTTCTCGATTCGAGCACAGCCTAGTCAATTCAACAGTACCGAATTGGCTACCCTGTAACATCTCGATTCCAGAGCTGTCTCTGTTCCGTGACTTTCTCTTTGAACGATTTGCTCAGCTGTAAGGTCCTCTTCTGAGTCTGCATCAAGGTCTCCTAGTTATAGGAAATTTAGTCTAGGTATAGGTGTATCATCACGTTCTCTTTTTGGGTTTGTGTCTGGGTTATTCCCAAGTCCGCTAGGAGGTCTGGATTACCTTCCAGATCTAGTGGGCTGACCTCTTCTGTCTGTAATGATTAATGTAGCACCTGAGCCTGGAGTCTCTCCCTGCCGCTCCTGCTTCTAACTACTTATCAAGAAAAGGGAAGGGTGATCAATCCCACCCACTGTTCTCAATCCTGAGAACTAGATATCACCTGCTGTGGTGAAAAGAAATGTAACAGGCGCTAGCCGGTATGAACGGTTATACAATAGAGCCTAAGCGGTAGCCTGCTATCGCTTTGGTGTCTAAGGGAGACCTGCTGAGAGGCGAAGACTAGGGGAGAATCATAGAATGGTTCTTAGAGCGAGGGGGAACAATAGGATCGCCGTTCAACCAAGTGTATTCACTGTCTAGGCATCTGTCTGAAGTCTGATGTCTCCTGCTAGCCAGGAGACCACACTTAAATACATGAAATCTTTCCAGCAAGGGCTGAGGCTCTGGAAACCCGCATCCACTACTATTACAGGTTTATGTACAGCTACCGGAATGCAGTGGCCCTGCCGGAGTCCTGAAAAGCCTGTGGATTTCCCACAACAGTGCCATTATCCTACCGTCGGATAACATGACCTGTTCCTTCCCTTGGAACTCCGGGGGAATAATCCTACCAATCCTCCAAAGCATACAGTAATCAGGGCGCCGTAATCTAGAGATTCTGGTAGAGAAATCAAATCCAAATGAAATCAAATCAAAAGAAGGTAATCTGATAAAGGAAAGGCTAAAGACAGTGGGATTAGAGGTACCGGAACATGTCCACATGTTACAATAGCAGATTCTACCCTCCTCAATGAGTTTATTCGTGAAGCGCATACTCAAAACTTTGTTTCCTATATCGAAACTATCCTATACGACTCCCTTCCGGAGATTAAGTTCTTACCGTACCCGTACAAATCCCCCCAGTTCACCGACCCTAAACTCATCCTGACCTGACAAGATTTGTCAGAATTGTATAAAGAAGGTCGTAGGCCATCCTTGTGGTGACACCCCCTCATTAACTACGATAGAGAGGAAAGTCGAACCGCAAGTTCCTTTTCCTCAAACATATCCTTTACACTCTCTGTGTGGTGATTCAGAAGACATCATCTCTCCTTCTAAACAAGGTCCTCTCGACAACTCACTTTGAATATGGACAAGGCCAAGTCTGATATCGAAGCAGTATCCCTCATAGAGAGCAACCATGCAACTGGCCACTCCAGATAACTTTGGCTCGCCACCACCTCTCACAGCCCAGTGGAGTGAGAATGTCAGCCCCCGGTACCCTCTCAAGTACCCCTAGACCTACAGACATAAGATATCCTCCCTTCCAAAATTTGGCAGAACTCTCTTTAAACAAGCTATAATCTTCTTCAACCGAACTCTAAGAGAATCAGATGACAATGCTCATCTGGTGTACCATGAACTGTCTAGTCAAATGCAGATTCAGGCGCACCAACTTCAGCACTATGCGTACTGAATCGCACGGGATGAACAAATCATGGGAGAAGAACTAAAGCAGGTTCATACAGGATTAGAGATGCTAGCGGCAGAGACGATCACCCTGCAGACAGCAACCACCATGAAGATGGAGGCCTAGTTACGAGCTCAAGAATAATGAGCTACATACCACAAAGTAGTAAGTACTCAACTGCCTGCTAACATCGGTGCAAATAGGCAGAAATCTCAAAACTGAGATTACCAATTGGAAGAAGCCCTAGCCCGCCCAAGAAACGAACTTCTGTAAAGGCAGGTCATGGCGCAAGAAGAACCTGAGCAGACCAGTGTGGAGTTAAGAGATCTGAATTAAGGGTTAGAACAAGAACGCATTCAGAGATAATCTAAAGACAAGAAGCCAAATGCAGCCTCTAACCATATGAGTCGTATGTTGGCACGAATAAGCAAGACATTTACATAACTACAATTTGCTAGAAACCTACCAGTGTGTGGGAAATAGTGTAACCACAGCCAGTGGAAAGTCCGGGGTTGGAAAAACAGACTAGAGTAGAAGAAAGGAAAGTTTTCCACTTCATTCCCTTTTAAGAAAACGGAAAAGGGGTGCATCGCAGCCAACAAAACAACAATGGTGAAAAAGGACCACTACCACCTCTACCAGCAAATGCATCTGATCTGGGCGACGATGACCCTGGCTCTGAATACTGTAGTAGCTCGTCTTAAAATTGTTGTGAGACATCACGAAGACCCTTGCTAGGGCGAAAGTTAGAATCTTCAGCAGATGCATGGGTGGATCGACAAGGGAAAGCATTAGCACGTACCAACAGGCGGGAGGCGAATCCAGCTTTTAAGATAGAGAATAATCTTACTCAGGATGTGCGAGTATGGTTACTAAACTGTGAGGAATACTTTGAGAGAAACCCATGTTACCGGGAAGATAATGCAAGGTTCATCAATTATGCATTAGGAAGAATGGAAGGAAGCAAGGTGGCCCCTTTCGCAATAACTTACTGAAAGAAAATAATGGGATACCTCGGATTCTCAAAAAAATGAAGCTTGGAATATTTGGGTCACCGTCAAGGCTGTAGTTACAGAACGATTCTCAGTACAGTATAAGGCGCAAAAAGCCTTAGCAGAGATGGAGAAGGTCCAGTACATAGGAGACATAGAGAAGTATCGCATGATCATGGAAAACCATAACATGGTAGGTGAACTATCCGGAATCGCTTGGAGAACCAAAATCTAATGGCACCTCCCTATTGTAGCCATGCAAACACCATCACATTAAAATGATTTTTTAGATAGCGAATGGGTCTAGGCAGTCCGCAGGGTTACCAAGGCAGAAGAAGCGTTCAAGAAATATCAAGGGGTATTCCAAAAAAACGACTAGGTAAAGATGACTCCCATAAAAGAAAATACAAGGAGGAATTCAAGTCTAGCAAGACCACAGCTGGAAATAAAAAGCGAAAACTTATACGGCTGGTGAAATGGCCACCTATAAATTGAAAAAACAAGCAGAAAAAGGAAAAAAAGCCCCTAGACAAGGAAAGGTTGAGTACACAAATTGGGAGGAAGCTCATAAAGGAATCCCTAAGGACAAAATTGATTATTGAAAGAAAGTCAATCAATACACATATTGCACTTTAGCTAATCATACTAGGAGGTTCTGTAGGAAACAGGCCCAGGTATCGGTTATAGAACAAAATCGGTCAAATTTCAAACCCCTATATCGATGACACATGGCAACAACTGCAACAAAGGGGGAAACGGCACCTACAACAAGGGTGAACCAAGTCAACCAGAACAGAATTTGAGAACTGGATAACATGAATGAAACCTAATAAAAGGTTTTTAAGCACTAGCAGCAACGGCGCGTAGGTACTCTATTATGGACCCCTTACCGAAACAGAAATCAATTAGGGGGCTCGACCTCTGCCAGGTTCCACTAGCAGGTATTCCACACTTATGTGTAGGAAACTTATAGCCAAGTGAGAGTTTTGGAACAGCAATCCAGATTTATGGAAGTAACGCAGACTTAAGAATAACAAATAAACAAGAATCATTAACTTGGAGGGTAGCTTGTGGTAGTCCAGGACTAACTCCGGGAAGCTAAAACTCAAAAAGAAGAAAGCGGATTGTAACATTTGGTGTTTATCGGACCTCAGTACACAACACAGTCTATTAAACCCGCAATCCTATAAAGGCCTAAATCTTTAACAGACATCCATGGAAGAGTGGACAGAACAACACTGACAAGTGACTTCTTAAGAATGACAAGGGAATATGAATCTAACCTGGATCATGGGAAACCATCCAGGAACGAAAATATAGAACAGGTCAGTTGGACAACAGAATAGTTGAACAAACGGAACCGGATTCCGGACATTAAGAAAAGTAAAGTTGGAAGATAAAGAGAAACTACACTACCTTGTTCACATGCTAAATGGGGTGAGGTAAATCCGTCCTGAACCTGGACTCCGGCTTTATAAATAGGATAGGCATGATAGACTCATGTGGTAATCATGGTGATACGCGAAGAATCCCAAGAGCTCAAAAAGGCTGACTATCACCTAATGATACGAGTATGGCTCCAGTCAGGCAAAGGCAGGTGTATGGGAACCCTTCGGCAAGGGGTAAAGTCCGCAGGGATTGGGCTGCCCACTATATCAAAGAGAAAGATTTTAGTTTGTCTGAGGAGGCTTCAATAGCTGAAACCGTGCAGGCATGGTAACAAATACCCTAGTTACCAAAACAACAAATATGTCATACATGAGACCCGCACAGGCCCCTGGTAGCCATAATAAAAGAAACAAAACAGAAGGACCAGCCCCGCCTGATTGTTCATGCCCAGAAGGCTGGGCGACGATTGAAAACAAGGGAGAACGTCCCCAGATTTGTGTTTTATTAAACTCTCTATCTAATATATTCCTAATTAACCATGAACTGGTTAACAAATATCACTTACTATACCACACCAGTGCACATAGCTTGGACATTTATACCTTCGAAGGAATAATGGTATCAAATGGGGGAAATAACTATACATATCGTATTGTATTATAAATCAGGAGTAATGGCTGCCGATAGCCTATTTCATGCGTAATTGCGAAATCGCTAAATATGACCTTATCATCCCTTTTAGCTGGTGGCATACAGAACATCAAATAAGGCACATCAAGGATGCACAAAAATCAATATTTAAAGATAAAAATTGTAGGAGTCATGATAATGATCAAGGCATTCGAACTGACATTTGAATGGGACAAAACTGTAGTAAATGACCCAGTGGCCCTGCATGTTGGAAGAATCGAGGATGTATCCCCTACGCTACCATATGTGACTGAGCTCCGGCAAATACCTCTGGAATACCAGGAATTCAAAAGGGTTTTTGCACTGGAAACAGCAGAGAAACTAGTGGCATGAAGAACCTTTGACCACACAATTGATTTAATACCCACACAGTACCTCCATGGGGCCCAATATATCCTATGTTAGCCCACCAGCTAGATTTAATAAGCGAATACCTGGAGAAAATGCAGGCTCAGGGGAAAATCGTAGAAAGCCAATATCCTGCAAGGGTACCAAATTTATTTGTTCCCAAACTAGACAGGTCAAGGAGGCTCCATGTGGATTACTGACAGTTAAATAAACTCCCAGTGGCAAATAAATACCCGTTACAACTCATGAGTGAACTCCTCGACCAGGTTGCTGGGGCCCAAATATTCAATAAAATATACCTTAAAAATGTTTATCACCTTCAGAAAATCAAGGAAGGAGGTGAGTGGAAAATGGCATTCCGTACGTGATACGTCCAATTTGACTACAAAGTAATGCCATTCTGATTGGTGAACGCACAGGCCATATTTCACGCTATGATGAACAAAGTTCAGAGAGAATTTTGAGACAATAGGGTGGTGGTATACCTTGACAAAATCCTGATTTACTCCAAAACGGACAAGGAATACATTGACTTGGTCAAGAAGGTCCTTTCTCACTTGGAAGAATATGATCTAGAAGTATCAACCACCAACTCGGTTTTTCATGTAAAGACAGTGTAGTATTTGAGTTAAGTTGTGGGAATCGATGGAGTTGCAATGAGTCAAAGTAATATTGAAAGCATTAATAATTGGAAGGCACCAAGGTCCCTGAAAGAGGTGCAAATAATTCATTGGCTTTGCCAATTTTTACCGATGTTTCATTAAGGATATCTCTAAAATCTGCGAACCAATTACTGAAACATTGAAGGGTGACCCCAGAATATTTAGCTGGGGGCCGGTGTTACACATATGGGATATGGTACTAGGCTTTCGACTCTAAAGATATGCAGGTATATAGTGCCGGGAGCTGACTATATTGACAATAACCCACACTGGCAAGATATAGGATTGTATCCAGAACTACTCAGGTTGGTGAAAGATGATAGAGTAATATATCTAAGTTGATCTCTTAAGTATTCTGCATTCTTGATAATCTGAATGCATCTGCACATGAGTGCATATATGCAGGAAAGACAGCCTTCCAGACTAATCAACTGGTATTCCATATGATGTTTGCAAATGGGCTGCATCAACTTGAACTTAGTTTATTTGGCAAAGAGATCGAAGGCTATCTACTGGTGGAGTGCTTGACACCCTCAGGGAAATAGACAGTCCGTGGGATTATTTGCTGTAGTGGGGTTACACATCTTCAGGCCCAAACGGTGTTCGCACTCTTTAGACCATGGCTGAAGTTTCCAAGGATACTTCTTTTATATGGCTAACCTAAGTACTGGCAAAAGTGTATAAATAGATAGCAGTCCCCTGTAGTTAAGGGTGGGGCTTTTAGTCTCATCAGGTAACTCTCTCCTCCTGGCATCGTCATAGTCCCCTACCTCAACCACAGGCTGGCCATGGGCCTGCTACTACCAATCCTCACTTACAGAGCTGACCTCCTCATCCCCAATGCTGCGATGATGGGGAAAATGGAAGTCGTTTGGAGCAAGGTCCAACGATAGGTCACCAACTGCTTCTCTTCGACTCCTGTATCCATCCTTCCCTGCAAGGCTTGCATCCCTACTCTCAACTCGCTCCTCCCCCCTTGCCGCAAGATGGCCACACTACGGCTTGCCTACTCCCCTCCCGAGATCATCCCCGCTGCAGCCCGGCTGCCTCCATCATTTCCATCTTTCTCCATCTTTAGGGCGGGGGACTCCTCACCCCACCTCCTTCATCGCCTCAGGGCCAACTATATCCCCCTCCCCTGGAACCAACCAAGGCCCATTCCCCCCGTCCGCTCTCACCTCCCCATCGATGGGATGAGCTACCTCTTCATCAAGGTGGCACCGGAAGGCTTCAAACTCCCACAGATAAACTCCCACCCGCTACCGGGCACTGTCTTAGCCCCCCCACCTCCGATCTCAGGTGCCTTCTCCTACAAACTGATCAAGGAGGAGTGCAGAAAGGACCTCCTCGTGAATTGGACAATCCTGTCCCCACCCCCCCCTTACTTCCAGTACAAGCCATTCCTTCGCCCACTTGTCCTTCCTGCCACTCAGTGGACGAAACCTTTGAACATGCAGCCCTCCACTGCCCTTCCAAGTCCCCCGAACGCCAGCTTACCTTTCAAAGCTGTGCTCAATGAGCCATGGCTCTCCACTCTGGGCCGACGTGGACCTGATCTCTGGTCTCCCCTCATACATCCGTACTACTCGCACAAATATTCCACCCACTATGCCAGTGGTTTTTCCTACTTCTCCCTCCTCTCCCTTTGACTATGACCCACACAGAGTAGTTTTCTTTCCTTCCTGCTATATCTCTCCATTCAGTTATGATTTCTTTTGATATCGTTTCATTCAATACTTTTCGAATGAGTCGCCTTTGTTGGATGTGGTAACAGTATAGTCATTACCAGAGGAGAACTTGTGCTGTTATTTCCTGTGTTTTGCATGTTTGGAATAAACATTTCGTTTATGCCATAGCTAGCGCTCTATGCAGGTTCCTATACGTTAATAGTGAATATATAAGATAATTAAAAAAAAAAAAAAAAAAAAAAAGAAAAATTCCGTAGTCAAGGGACATCCTCCGCCTCCTGTACATACCCGGCGGTTAAAATCTCAACACTACGAGAAATCATCACCACTTTTATTTCGCCTCAACTCCACCCTTTAGCCATGCCTCGGGGTGGGGATTTGTTTTGATGATTCTCTCCTCTCCGTGCTCTTAAGGCTCTACCCCTTTGAGCTACTTCTCTCCTCTTCTGCTATCTTTGTTGATGGTTCCTCTCCTTTCCCCACTTTTATTTTGCATCGCTTACCTTTTTACTCTGTCTCGCTTAAGATTTGCACAGTCGGGAATTCCCTATGACCTCCCTATATAGCTGGGAGACAGGGTTGCAGTAGGGGCAAATTATCTACAGGCCTACAGTTGTTGTAGCAGTCTGATGGTCGATTCCCCCACTATCACTTTGATGAGAACTGCCTAGATGGCCACATACACGACTTCTTTGGTCATTGGGTCTACCCCTTCTCCTTCCTCCCCTCACCTTTCATCCTGACGATTGATCGGCTGGCACCCTACTGCTCCCTGGCTGGCACCCTAATGCTTTACCCTTCTGCAGGCACCATACTGCCACGATTTCCGGAGGATCTGGCGATTTACATTGTCTACTACACACTCCCTCCTCCTCAATCTGCTCACCGACCACCTTCGGCATGATTCCTTTCTCCTCCTTGTGCCTGGGGATTTAATTGCCCCCGCCGCCCACCGTAACCCCCTGGATTAGTGGGATATGGGATCTTGTGCTGTTGGCCAAATTGATGTTTCAGGTTGGTTACTTGCTTAGGTGTTTTGTTTCCTTTTGGGGTATTGGTTCTTGTTCACTATTGGACTTTGTTTATTTCCCATGTCACTTGTCTGCGGAGGTGAAAGGTTTACTGTCCTTTGGAAGATGGCAGGCCTGTTTCTTCTTAGTAGTTTTTTCTACCCAAGTGCCTAACTTTGTTTCGGTAAGATGGTTTTTTTTGCTGCGGGGGGATAGGATGGACAGTAGTTGGAGGTTTCTTTCTACCATAGCTTACGCTTTATATAGTTTCTGTACCTTAAACAGTAATTGAATGAGATAATCAAAAAAAAAATCAATCAACCCCGTAGTTAAGGGATAATAAAGCAATGGAGAAGAGACCTTAACAATATATGAAGTTATTCAGTTTATAAGTTCTCAAGGAAACAGAGCCTTCGAGAACCTTTATCCTTTGTCATACTTTTTACAAGCTTTCCTGACAGTTCTCAGAACTTCTCGATATGAGCACGGCCTAGACAATTCAACAGTACCGAATTGGCTACCCCGTAAAAGATAGGATATGAAACTATCAACAAGGATGGTAAGAGAAACACGATCGACTCAAAGGGGTAGACCCTAACATGTTGGATGAGAAGAGATAGAGGTAGACAAGTCCTCACCCTATGTTGTACCTAGAAGGGATGGAAACCTGCTTAGGGGAGTTGGTGATGATGTCTCGTAGTATTGAGATTTCAATCGCTGTGTTTGTAGAGGAGTCAGAGGATGTTCCTTAACTATAGGGGACTGCTAACTATTTGTTTACTTTTCCCAGTACTTATATTGGCCATATATTTGAAGTATCTATAGAATCTTTGGCTATGGTCTACAAAGTGTGAACACAGTTTGATCCTGAAGATGTATGTTCCTGCTACAGCAAATGATCCTAAGTCTACCTATTACTCTGAGGGTATCAAGCACTCCACAGTAGATAGCCTTCGATATCTTTACCAAATAAACTAGGTTCAGTTTGATGTCACCCAATTGTAAACATCTTACGGAATACCAGGTGATCAGTATGGACAGCTGTCTTGCTTGGATTTATACACTCATATGCTGATGCATTCAGATTATCAAACATAGAATACGTAATAGATCCACTTGGATAAAATTACTCTATCTTTTCCACCAAGGCTAAGTAGTCTAGATTTGAACCTATATCTTGGAAGTATGAGTTGTAGTCAATATAGTGACCTCCTGGAGCTCAATACCATTACATCTTTAAGCTTAAAAGCCTATTACCATATCACATATGTGTAACACTCATATGCTAACACAGGTAGCATAACAAGGTAACCATATTCCAAGAAAAGAGGGTTAAAGGCAACAGGATAGAGCTAACGAGCTCTGTAATACAATTTAAACAAATAGCAACAAGTGATAACTAGTACTATAATAACCTAGTAGTAATGAGAGAAGGATAGTCAAGCTCCTTCTTCGCGATTTTTCTGACCCTTCTTTTGGCATTCCCTTTTATGAAGGTGGAAATAGAGGTAAACACTGTATGATAGTCTCAAGATCTCCCTTGCTGAACCTTTGGAGCTTGATAGGCCAGGAGTAACTTCATCGTGGGACTTTAAAAATGTCCCATACCTGGCGGACAAAACTGGCGAAATGCAGTCGGTATTGCACTGTCTCAGGCTGCCCACTGTCAGGCCAGCTAGATTCTTACAATCTCAATGGGAGCTGGTTTGCTTAGGCCTGCACTCCCCTAACGAAAATTATGGTTTCCCTGTACCCTGAACAAGGACAATGGTTGCTGGTTACCCCATATTGCTCTCTGATATGGAGGGACTTTTGAAAACCAGAAGAGTTGTCAAGATCAAGGAGGTTTCTTTGGTTAGATTTACTTTTGTTTTAAGGAGTTTACTGTGGGTTGCCTATAGGGACCTGGACAGCGGTGGAGCAGTCTTAGCGTTTGGATGTTCTTGTTGCTTCCTGCCGATGCTTTTTCGGACTTGTTTTTTTTGCTTTGTTGCTGAAGGTGTAAGGGGTTTTCTTGCAGTTCTTGGCAGCTTGGCTGGGTGTGGGCACCCATTTTGGTGTGGGATGTGTGGTTGGTTCCATACCAGAGGAACTTCGGGCGGCTTGTTTTTCCTTAGGCCAGTGGGGGAGGTTTTTGACTGACATATCTCAGGGTCAAATTGGGGGTGTACTGCGGGTGTGGTCCAGGGGGGGTACAAAGAGGGTGTCAGTTGCATGTGCAACTCCACCTCCCCCAGTGGATATTCTGGAGGCTCTTTATAGCAGAGGTTTGCACCTATTCAAGCAAATAATTCTAGGATTTAACAAAAAAAAAGGAAAAAAAATTGGGGGAGGATAGTAATACCTAGATGGGTAGAAGCAAGAAGGAAGTAATGCTAAGTAAAACAAGGAAACAATAGCAAGTTAGGAAGTCATAACCAAGTAGGAAAGGACAACCAAAGGGTAGCACTTATCAGGTATAAACCCAAATAAGTAATAACCAATATCAAGTCAGTAGTAATAGTTGAAACATTGTAGGAATCTGTTATATTCCCCCACCTATGGTAATATATTTGAAAGCCTCATCCAGGATGTATGGATAGCTAAGGGGACTAATTAGTGTATGTTTATATGAGGAAAATTGACCTTGTAAGGTTGACTATCGAATCAGAAGATATTTTCACATTGCAGCAGCTACAGCGTCCAAAGTTCAATCACATACAACACGATATGCTTATCACTTCAACAGAAAATGCTCTACTCACAGGGCACAGACAGCACAAATAACAGAATTGTATCATCTTTTTTTCCAGTTTACACAGCCAACTACTTTTACTTTTACATGGGATATAGACCTCTTACTTCGGTAGCAACTTGAAAAAAAAAAATATGGAATAGTATAGTATAGTAAGGGTAAGTCAGCTACATTTGTATATGCTAAGCTTACCTCAAGCCACAAAGTAAATCTAGGTTTTTCCTCGTATTCAACTTTGAATACCCCCAGTGTGGTTGATGGCCTTGGAGGGGGATGTATCACAGGGTACTAATTAGTGAATTGCCGTACAAGTAACGGGATGCCCCTTTGAAGAGCCGCGCTGCTTCCAAAACAGCCCACAAACTGCCACCTTAGCACCTTAGATACCATACCCTCTCATACCTATCCCTCTCACCACCACCACCACCACCACCATCACCACTCACACAATGGCTAACAAACCCATATCACAAGCAGACGTGGAAAAGTACTGGGAAATTTTTAGCGCCCACTCAAAAGATGGCCAGCGAATCACAGGAGACCAAGCATTTACAATGCTCAAGAACTCCGGGCTGAACGATGACCAGTTAGCCAAGGTTTGGGATCTTGCCGACGTTGATAGGGATGGGGACCTAGACTTCGAGGAGTTTTGTGTTGCTATGAGGTTGATTTTCGATCTTGTTAATGGGGTGGGTTTCCACCTCTATTCCTGCATGAGGCTATGGGAGAAGAGCTAACCCGTTGGGTGTATGGCTGTAGGAATACAAACAAGTTCCGAAGACGCTTCCCAGTTTCCTGATTCCGGAGTCGAAAGCACACCTTGTCACAGCTTCTCAGGCGCTCTCTGATGATCCCCCGCGGTTTGAGCGGTTCGACGATGACGATGATGACACCCCGGGGCTCAAGGATGGGTTTGATTGGTATATGTCTCCTGCAGATAAGGCGAGGTATGAGGGGATGTATTCCGCCAACGCTGGGGAGCATGGGCAATTAAGATGTACGTGCCCAGTAGCTATTTTAGCTATTTGGTTTCACTGATTCGTGTGTGGTGTCTAGTCAATGCTCTTGACGAGTTGTACGAGGGGATAAACGTTCCGGACACGGACATCCGATTTGCTTGGTATGGCTACACGTCCTTATATTTTGGGGTTTTTTTTGGGAGGCTGCATGTTCTGATTGCATGCTTACTTGCTTTAGGAACTTGGTCAACCCTTCCGCCTCGGTGGCGATTGGAAAGGATCAGGCACTAGTGTTTCTTCATATACTCAACAATCGCCACGAGGGTTACCGTATCCCCCGCTCCGTTCCTGCGTCTCTTCGCGCAACCTTCCAGAAGAACCAAATAAGCTATGATCTTGACAAGAACGAGGATATCATCTCTAAGAGTAAGCTTGGGAAGGGGAGGGACATGACCACTATCTCCGGGAAGAAGGAGGCCTTTGGGGAAAGCTATCTTACTCGGTTAGGGGTCGGTGGAAGAGGAAACTACAAGCATTCCGGTAGCGCAACCTGCAGAGTGTATGAAGTTGCAGCTGAGCTAATTGCAATTCCGGGGCAATAGGCACCGATTTCAGTGCATCTAAGGACCAAGACTGGGAAGAAGTCCGCCTCAAGCGGGAACTCGCGGAACTCGAAACAAAGATCGCCGAAACCGAAGCTATAGCCGAGAAGCGACGGAATAGAGATAAATTCGGCGGCAGTGGGTCAAGGGCTGCGTTGGCTAAGCGTGAGCTCGAACAAATGTTAGATTACAAGCGAAGGACACTCCGTGAATTAGAAGAGGGAGGGGGACTTGCAAAGAGTGGTGCGAACCTAAAGGGTGTAATAGAGGACTTGGGGATGGTTCGGGAGCAGGTCGATTCTTTAGAGCTGCATTTGAAATCTAGGGAGGACGTCTTGGCTGGGCTGTTGAGGGAGATTGAGGAAGAAAGGACGAAAAAATAGTGGGATTCGATACACCTCTTTATTTTGTTCCTTGTTTCTGTCTACTCTCCCATGTTCGGCTTTCTCTTGGCCCGGTCTCTTCTGTAACTATTCGTTGCGCCTAATGTATCAGACTTGTGTGTAGCATTATTCTCTTTGGAGAGTGAATGTTAGAATGTGAAGTGCGTTGCGCTCCTGGACTTCAGGGTTGCCGAATTATGGGGCACTGTGCTAGCACTTAGTTTGAATTGCGGTAAAGGGGCTACTATCATTTTTTTCCGGTTATTCCCTAGGATGCCCTTGTGGGTTGGCCATTCTCGTAGGATACCATAAAAGGTTATTTCTTCACAGGATACCCTTTGTCTGGTCTTTTCTTTCTTTTTTTGTTCTGCCCTACATGAAGTTACCCTATACAGAAACTACTTGGGGCCTACTCGGCTTGTCGCAAAAATCAACAATTTTCGAGACTTTTATGGTATTTTTGTTGCGCTTGTTCTATTATAACTCAACCTATAGGCCTCCTACTGGACTTTTCATCTCATTATAATAGTTAGAATGGCAGCTACTATCTGTAAATGAATCTTTTTATAGACTTCCTATTATCGAGGTTTTGCGCTTCCAAACGCACTCCAGTTGCCACAGTAACAACATGGGTTAGGGTTACCAGAGTGCACACCAGGAGTGCAGCACGTTGGACGCACTTTGAGCTATGTTTGGAGGGTAAACAATGGCTCTAATTGGAGGATTTAAAGGTTGTGGTTGAGGTCGGACATCTCTAACTGTCAGCTTGCCTCAGAGTGATATCTGACTGAATATCAGAGTTCCTTGGCTCGTACTCCGGTTGTACTAGGAATAACAGATCTCAAACAATGAATCTCTAGACAATAAATTCATTGAGAGTGATGGCCCTGTTGACTTATGGGTACTGATATGTGAAAAGTAGTCCTTTCTACCAATGCAACAAATTTTCTTCAATACATTCAATACTACTTGAGCTTCAAGAGTACCTTCTAATAATCCTAAACAATATTTGTCAAAAGATTTGCTGAATTTATTAGTTGTCAAAGTGAAAATGGAGAAATACATGCTTTTTTTGTATTATTTTGATAAATAGGGTACACTGAAAGCTATATGGAAAATATTTATACGGCATTTCTAGGACTAGAAGTAATTATTATATATGGCTTTGTACTTTCACTCCAATGTATATAGACTATAACAATAACTTGACATAAGACTTTTTAGGAATATGTGTGTGTTTGCTAGGCAAACTGGAAAATGAAATAACAGAAAACAGTGTGTAAGGTGTCAGCCCGATTTTCGCATATCAGTACCGATATGACACCGATATAACTACTCCCAGTATCTTCCATAGTCACTAGTGGCAACAGCAGAACCTCTCTGTTATCCTTTTTGGTCCTACCCCAATTGTTCACGATCAGTACTTCAAACCCCCACCAGACTACACTACTCAGATATGGTGTCACGATTGGTGTCTAAGCAAGGCAGGATTTCGCATGACTCATAGTTATGAGTCACAAGGTTGTTATATTTCACACTATGACTCATTAGAAGTCATGGGGTTTCACATGATGCACACTTGTGCAATCATTGTTATGTTGTGATTGGTTGATCGTGGGCATAACTCACATTTGTGAGTCATATGAGGTAATGATTTTCGCATATGACTCACACTATGAGTCATGGGTTTCGCGCATGTGACCAGATTAAGGCACATGACTTATTTTACGAGTTATGATTGGTTGGCATGCGACGCAGTTGACTCAGAGGAGTCAGCTGATGGATTTCATACTATGACTCACTATGAGTCATAGAGGTCATGTGACTCACAGGTATGAGTCACCAGGGTTAGGGTTGAGGGAAGAGTGCCTATATAAGGACCTCTAGGCGACCTGTAGTTAGGACTCTTCACACAACCATCTAAGTTCTTTCCTATACAATAACTTTACCTCTTTACCGTTCTATTTCCCTATTGGCGTTGTGCGATACGAACTGTAGGGTTCAGCTATCAAGACAACGTAGGCATAGGCCTAAGAGCAATAGTGGAAATCCGCCTAGTACTACTCGTTGCAATAGTACTCCTACCCTGGTGGCTGAGATTAGCGCCCCACCCCATACCGGACTATAACAACAGCCTGGTCATATTCATGTAACCCAAACAGAAGTAGTTACCTGTTGCAAAATCCGCTTACCGCATAGGATCGTAACATTTGGTTGCGTCACCTAAGCAACACCTAACTACAAAACGGCAGACTCTACGGACAACGACATCGAGCTTACAGAGAGAGAAACCGATACCTCAACACTTGGCCCAGCACTTGAAGAAGCAATTAGTACTAATCTATCCAGAACCCAGTCACAAAGAACCACAAGTCCGGTGACACCTGAGCCTGCCTCCCCAATATGAGCTCTGGAACCCGAAACCCCAAGACCAGAAAGGATGTCAGCCCCGGGACCAGTAACTGCCGGTGGTGGAGCTGGAATCCAACTAGCAGGATTTACAACTGCACAGTTCCATGAGATCCTTACTCTGATAAACAACCAGCGAGAAACAACCAACAACTGGATCAAGGTCGAGAAACCCCCTACCTTCCATGGAACAAGGAACAAACTACGAACCTTCCTAGTGCAATGCCAATTATACTTTGAAGCGACACAAGAAACACGACATACGGAACGCATCGCCTACGTCCAGAGCTTGGTAAGGGATGCAGCAGCAAGCTGGATAACCCCATTTGTAGAAGGACGCAAGCCGGAGACCAGGACTACATATGAAGATTTCACTACAGCCCTCAAAGACCAGTTTGGGGATATGGATGCGGAAAATGCAGCTAGGGCAAAACTCGACCTCCTGAGGCAAGGCAAGGAACCAGTCACAGAATACTAGAATGACTTTCGCCTCACAGCTACAGAGGCGAATGAGGATGATGGTAGACTAAGACGCCAATTCCTAAAAGGAATTAAACGAACGCTGCAGGACATATGGGCAGCGGACCACATGCTGGCGGCAAATGTCGATGCCCTTGCAACCTGGGCAATCGAAAAACAAAACCGGATCAACATGATCAAGCACTTTCAAGGAAACAACAGTACCTTTATCCAACAACAAGAATCTCCCAGGAACAATAACGGAACCTGGAAATCGGGCAACAATATGGAAACCCGAGGCGACCCAATGGACCTGGATGCTACCAGAAGGCGTCCACGACTAAACCTCTCACGAGCAGAATTCACAAGAAGAAGGGACAACAACCTATGCCTAGGATGCGCCAGACCTGGGCACAGATTCAGTAATTACCGAAATGCAAGAGATGAGAAGGACTATACTAGGCACTTCAACAGCAAGACCAACAATAATCGTTAGAAACCACCAACCAACCTACACGAAATGGAGATCAGAGAAAGACCTGAAGAGTCGGGAAACGAAGAAAGTCCCCAGTAAGAGATGGGCTGCGGGACAACAAAACTAAAACCATCGGAATCGGTAACATCTACATGGCACTTACAAACACAGAAACATTGGAACAAGAAAAAGACCATGCAATGATCAAATTGTGTTTACAGGGCAAGGACAGGACAGTCATCATCAACGGCAAGATTGACTCGGGCGCTACAGAAAACCTTTTTGACAAGGAATCCAGCAACAAATACGGCATACGAACAAAGAAAGCGAACAAATACAGGAAATCTACCTTGCGAACGGGGAGCTAAGCGCTATGGGACCAATTACCCATATAGCGCAAGTACCTATGGACATCGGCAGCCATAGGGAAGTGGCAACCTTCCAACTAGCAGATCTACACAACTTAGAGGCAGTGTTAGGTCTGCCATGGTTAAGAAGACACAACCCCAAGATAGATTGGGAAAACGACAAGATCACCTTTGATAGCGAGTGGTGTAACAGTGTAACGACCCCTAGATCAGTTGGTATGGCTTACCGAACCTCAGCCCAGCCAGTGGTCCTACTAGTACGTGAACAGGAACGGTACCAGACACCTGCAAAAGTGACATAGCAACCATAAGTACCTTTCATGAAGAAAGGGTACTTAGGTACCTAGTTAGATAGGATAACCCAGCAAGGCCGGGTAACCTTGGTGCACACTTAGGTAGGGTAACCCCGCTAGACAGGGTAACCCGGAGCTACAGTCAGGCAGGGTGACCCTCTTGAGTAGGGTAACCCGGGAGCATAGTTAGGCAGGGTAACCCTTTAGATAGGGTAACCCATCTCCTGAGTTAGGCAGGGTAACCACCTAGCCAGGGTAACAGGGAGCCCTAGGAAAACATGGTAAGCAGTGTAGACGCCGCCGGGCGTGCTACATTTGCGTAACCAGGTGTTTCTAGCTCGTGGAATCACGTGTAACAAATAGGTCAGTTACGCGGAACCTTCTGGTGACGCAAAGGGGCATTACTCAGACTTCCGCAGTGATTTGCACCATGATAGGGCCCAGTTACCCTACCTTGGGGATCGCGGGTGAAATCGTGGACCTCAAGTTACCCTCCCCTAACGTTACGCGAGACGCGAAATCCTACTACAAGTACCCCAGGGTCGTTGGAGTGATTTTGGCGCGTCCAACACGCCCTTGCGGCTCCCACGTTCGCCCCTTCAGACGGGTGGGAAAGGGTGACAGTTGGTCAAAGCCTAACAAAACTGAGAAATCGAAGGTGGCAGCGTAACCCCCGTATACGTCACTGC
>QFET01011435.1:0-10314 GCA_003316355.1 Tuber calosporum | reverse complement strand
GCAGATATTGAATGCCTCCAAAGAAAAATTTCGGGTTTAGAAATCTAACTGGATGAGGCGCAAGGAACGATCAGACTCCAGGAGGAGACCCTCGAAGCACAACAAGCCACCATTGCGCACCAAAAACGAACTATCGAGGTGGCAGACCTGACATTGGAGATGATCAGGAAACAGTTACGCACAACGGAACAAATATTACGGAAGTCCCGTCGCGATGCGAGAAGATTTGGGAACCAGGTTATGAAACTTGGTGAATAGCTTGATGGGACTCAAGCTGAGGGGAGAAAGGAGCTATTGTCACAAATCGTGACTTAGCAAATATAGAATGTTTTACATGACTCACGATTTGTGAGATCATTTATGATTATGATGTTTGATTTGATTTATTGGTTCATGACTCACGATTGTGAGGTCATATGATGTTATGACTTTCGCACCTGACTACAAGTATGAGTCAGGGGTTTCACGCATGTGACGCGATTAGCGCACATGACCTTTTATGGAAATTGGATACAATGGGGATTATATACTATGACTCAAATTGTGAGTCATAGGATGTTTGTTATAATATGACTCACACGGCAGTCATAGTAAAGAGGTGACTTATAGTAAAGTCACCAGGGTTAGGGTTGTGGGAAGAGCGCCTATATAAGGAGGGTCACGGACACAAATAGCTAGCTCTTTACGCAACCACCTAGGTTACTTCCTATGTTATATTTTACCTATTAGTTCAATCTATACTCTACTCTTATTACGACCATCCGTTTACATCACCGCCCGAAAGGTGATTCAGAGAACGTATCGCTAGGAAGCAGTCGCAAGGGCTAGGAGTAAGAGGACTCAGCGTTCCCTAGGCGACATAATGCTACGAGACCTGAAGAGCGGTAAGACGAGCAGTACATATCGTTACCTGTTGCTGTTAAAGAAGATAGTGTGCCTTGTCCGGCAGACTAAGGATAGGTTTGTAACACGTAAAGGCTATTGAATAAGGACTGAAATACATTCCAGCTCTAAAGGCAGTTGTGCTGAATGAGGGTCAGTGTGGTGTCTGGCACCTGGGTCAGGGAAGGGGGGTCCAGTGCGGGCTTCATTGGCGAGGGAAGCCCGATGGGCCGTGCAGGAGAGAGAACTAGAGAGCCAGGTGGAGACTGGTGCAACAGATTTGGAGTGAGGGTCAGCTGGAATACCAGTTGGTGGGACTGGCAGTATGGGGGTTGTAAGATCTGTGGTGGCAGTGGTAGGGGAGGAAGTCATGGGTGGGTTGGGTAGGGCTGGTGCCTCCCAGTCTATGATTGTATCAGAACCTTGTGCACCCGCAGGATTAGAGGGGGTGTAATGATCAGTGGGAGGGAGTGGACGGGATGCGCAGGAAAGGTCTGTGACAGGGTGGGCTCCTGCACAACTAGAACACAGGAGGGCAGAGGCGGGAGAACACCGAGAAATTGATTTTTGTTCCGCCCCTTGGGACAGGTGAAATTAGGGCAGCTGTAGGCTTCTCGTGTATGTGCTAGAGCATACAGGGGGCCGCTGGGGGTGGCCACTTTGCACTTGGGGGAGGGGTAGCCGTATAGCCAACACTTGCGGCATTGGATAAACTTCCCTGAGGAGGGGGCTTTTTCAACTTTGCGCGGACGGGAGAAGAGTGGTATGGTGGCGCAAAGCCTGTTGACATCATCAGTGGCCAAAGTGACTACTGCGGACATGGCGTTCTTCTTGCCACGAATGTGAGGGTCAGTTTGGAGAAGGCGTACTGTGTGGATGACAAGGTTAATTGTGTTGCGAAGAGAGTCAGAGAGGCCAGGGAAGAGGTTGGCTTGGTCCTCCGGAAGCTAGGCTATATGTAGGTTGTGGATGGCAAATTACACTTCGTTTGAGTTAGGGCTGATGGGGCGCTAAGGCTTGATTCCTACTTGCAAAGCCTCGTTAAGACGGTTAGTCATAGTTTCATAGTATGGTCAATAAGCAGAGGATGGTGTCTATGGGTCGGTGCCCAGGAGAGTGAGAGATCCTTTAGGATACACAGGTGCAGAGAAGGAGAGGGTGAAGAGGCAGTTGGCCTGCCTCAGGGCGGAAGCCATCAGGTTGGGGGTGGTGGGTGCCATCCGGTTAGCATCTGCGTGAAGTGCGTGTGAGTTACGATGGGCCAAGAATCTACCCTCGGCAGAAGAGTAACAGTGCAGGTCCTCGACAAAGAGGGCTGCGGTAGTAGGACACTGCGACTTGTGCTGGTGTGGCGGGATTCTTCCTTTTACTTTTGATTCCTGGTGCAGAAGACGGTCCTGCTGCAAGAGCAGCACAGGACTTGTTTGCCGGACGGGACTGGGTGGTGGTGGGTTGGGTGTTGGAGGATGAGGCAGGTTAGCGAAACTCAGTTAGGGGAGGGTATTTGCCAGCCATGTCCTCTTGGGCTTCCCAGGAGTGTGGGTGGTGGACACTCTATGTGGATGGGTTGCCATACCACTGTTTTACAACTGTGTCATGGCAGGGGAGGTCTGGGTCTGGGCCTTGATTTGCCTATTGTGCGTGTTGGGGTACAGGATTGAAGAGAGACCTAGGTCGAGCTGGAGGGAGGCGAGAGGGGACTGGGTGAGGAGGTGGAGGCTGTCTAGCAGGGGCTCCTGCTGTGACGCGAAGGGAGAGGTCTCTGACTGTGGCCTGCAGGGCTGCAATTGCAGGAGGGGCTGTAGTAGAGGGTGGGGTGCGGGGCGATATAGCGGAGGAGATCTCATCCACGCCAGTGGTCAGTATGGCAGTTAGGCTAACCACCTCCTTGATTCTGCAGTGGGCGATGTATAGTAGTGGGATGATGGTGGCCTCACCATCGGAAAGGTTGTGGATGAGAGAGTTCTTAAACGCAGGGAAGGATTCACGGTAGTGGGTAAACTGGGGGACTATAGCGTCCAGGAGGTTCAGAGTTGCAATGAGGTGGTCGGGGTGGGGTCCAGGTGTGCTGGGCTGGAGGAGTGGGCTGAGTATAAGGCTGTGCGTTGCTGGGTACGTGAGGTTGACCTGGATTGGCCAAGAGAAGATGTGCCCATTAAAGTTGCAAAGGTAGTGGGGCTGTGTCGCTTAAGAGCGAAGCTTAAGCGAGGGGCAAGATTTGGTGTGTCGTCGTCGTTGCCCACAAAAAGAGCGAAAATTTAATCTGCTAAAATGGGCAAGAATTTCAAGCGGGAGGAAAATACGGGGCCGGTTTGTGTGACTAAAGATTGGATGGCACTTCAATATTTATAGCCAAGGTCTGAGTGTTCGCGGACAACAACTAGCTTACATATAAACAGATGTTTTCTCCCATACATTCGTCCTTTGATCCATGACCGAAACTGCTTGCAGCGTGAAACTTTCTCTTTGCCCGTACAACTGATGGTATGATCAGGGGTCCTGAATACCCTCAGGGTGTAAACCTACCTAGTCTATATTGTCATCCTCTCTCGGCTGGTAATATATGGCCGTCCAGTTTGGAATGTACTAACAACTTCTTAGAACTCTAAGGGGTTGGCTTGGAGGTCGGCCGAGTTTGCTTCCTGCCGTCTTATCCGACTCTGAAGCTGGCTTTCTGGATAACTAGTATTCACGATCGGGCAATTACCTACTCCTCTTCACTGCCTCTCCTTATCCACTTGTTCCGATAGGTTCATTGACCTTATAGGGATTAGGGGGCCTCCGGGTACTTTCTGTGTATGTCGGAGCTGCCTACTTCAATTGTTCATTCATACCTACCTTGGACTACCCGGGCTCTCTTGTCTTCAATAGGGTGTAACTCTGTGAGTTCGTGACGGTATCGCTTCGGTCCACTTCCCTGATGTAGTCAGAGATGCCCTGTCATAAAACCTGAAGACGGCATCTGGTCGAGTCGACGCCGACAACGTATATGGCGTTACAAGATGTGTTCCAATTACTACTTTTTCTGAGAGATTGAGCAAGTGCACCATGTACCTGTAATGACTCCCATGACCAACGCCGGTCCAGGAGGGCTATGATTATTGGTAGAGGTTCGGCTCTCATGTTTATCTTCTTAAGTATCCTCTAATCCTCTCTGGTGTCATTTTGTGCCTAACAGTAACCAAAAATGCAGAAAACTCGCTCAATGACGCTGTATGCTGTTTTGACATTTGTGAGGTTCTGGGAGACTGGAATGAGGTAGGTGAAGCTACTGAATCCATCCAGGACAACAATGATGAGTTATAGTTTAGAATTGGTTGGGAAAGGTCCTGCAAGGCCAATTGCATGGGACGAGAATGGCTGTTTGAGGACAGGGAGGGGGGTGACTGATTCTTCAGGGCCTGTGGTAGGTTGCTTGTTGAGCTGACATAGGTAACATCTGCGGACATAGTCTTTAAAATCGTTCCTCATGGAGAACCAGTAGAAGACTCTTGAAGCATATTCAAAACAGTTCTGCTAACCCATTTGTGTCATTTCTTCATGGGTAAGGCGTACAATTTCATCTCAATTGTTAGCACCTTGATAGCTTGCTTCATAGGAGACATAAGGACAGTCTCGACTGTCATCCTTCCCCAAACTAATGACAACTCCATCATAATCGAGCCAGCGAGAATGATTGATAGCCTTGGTAACTACCCTATGGACATGGGCATTCAGGGTAGCATTTCAAATACTAGCGTACCACTTTCCTTTCATGTAGCTGGTATGCTAAAAGGCTCAAAGGTCAAGCTGTGAAGAGAGCTGATCAAAGAAGCAATCCTCATAATCAACAGGTGATTTTGGGGTATGTAGATCCCATCCTTGGTCGATATCCGGTATTTCACTTTCTTTTCCCTTATCAATAACTGTATGAAAGACAGGGTAACCATTATCAGCATGTAGGGAAGGAGGAACAGCCCATCTGTTTTCTGCTCTGCGCTTGGGATGATGAGGGAAATCAAAGTTGGAGGAAGAGTAGAAAAGCAGGGGTCCCAGAATATTCCATGATCCTGAGGGAAAGTATACTTTATTTTTTCCATTTAAGTGTGTTTGAGCATTCGTCCCAGACACAGGGAGTCCGATGCATGGCTCTGTGTCTATTAGATTCAAGAAATCAGTCCTGTTTATGGACGTGAGGTCGAGGAGGGACTGGTGTGGGGTGAGGGTCTGGTTCAGTAGGTGTGTACCTGGGGGTGATGTTTTGGAGGTGGTGACTGCAAGGCATTCCGGTTGGGTGATAGAATCATAGATTCGCTTAAAACAGTTGTTGATAGCATTTGGATGCAATGGTTAGTCTATATCTTCTGGAGGTTGGTTAATTCTCGCCTCTAGGCCTGATAGTTCAACTTTAGCACGCTCGATAAGTACTGTGGCTTGGGATGGCTCTTGAGGGTTGATGAGATAGGAGGAGGTCACGACGGTTTCACAACCTTGAATAGCATTGTTTGCAAGCTCGAGGGTATCTGCTGCTTTGGCCATGGCTTGTTCAACACTATCTGGGTGGTGACTCACTTCTTGAGAACAGGAGGGATATGAGCTGGTCCCATGATGTGAATTCCACATGGAGTGGTGTTCAGGATTAAGAATATGTGAGGGTACTTGAAGAGTTAGTGCATAGGAGGGGTCTTGGGTATGGGCGATACTGAGGTACTGTCTTGATACACTGTTCGGTGTGGAGGAGGGGGGATTTATAGGCTTCTTCTCTGCAGGGTTTTCGAGTATTTGGTCTTCTTGAGCTGGGGTGTCTTCATAGATCCTTGATAGTGCATGTGCAAGGATATGGTCTTGGCTAGGTCTGTGTATGATATCGAAATCATATGATTGTAGGAACATGTGCCATCTAGTTTAGCCGGAAGGTAGGTGACTCGGCTTCAGGAAAAAGGATAGTGTCTTGTTGACAGAAACAACAGTAAACTTGGTGGCATATAGAATGGGATGGAATTCCTGAAAGGCATCCAAATTCGCCAAAAGCTCCAATTCATGGTCAGGGTAGTGCAGCTGATTTGTTGCAAACTTTCTGGTGTGGAATGCAGCAGGGTATGCTCTCTCAGAGAAGGCTCCTTGTTCAACACATGCTCCTGATCCAACCTTAGAGGCGTAAGTAAAGAGGTATATTGGATCAGCCGATGTTTCATATGAGATGGGGCAGAGTGGAATTGTATCATGGGCTAGGCGCATAACCTGTTAGAAGGCTTCCTCATGCAGGGGTCGCCATTCAAATACGTCTTCAGAAATTAGGTCCGAGAGGGGGGCAGTAGTGGATGGAAGGTGCGGGAGGAATTCTGTATGATATTTCACAACTACAATAAAGGTCTCAACTGCTTTTTCTTGAGGTTAGTGTGGGCCAGTCTTGGATAGATCGAATTTTTTTTGAGTTTGTATGAATTCCTCTCTGATCTATACCATGTCCTAGGAGAGAGAGCTCGGTAGTAAAGAATTTGCATTTGGCTGGCAATGCTTTGATATAGTGCTGCTTCACTCTTCCTAAAACTGATCTGTTGTGTGAAATATGGTCCTTTACAGTTTCTGAGTTGCTGGTAATGTCATCCATGTATGCCCAAAGGAATTTTCCAATAAATCTATCTAGGACAAACTCTATTACTCATATAGCTGTAAACGGGGCGTTGGCATCTCCTTGTAGCATAACTCTGTATGCAAAGGATCCAAAGGGTGTCTTGTTAGTGTCGTATTTCTCATCCCTAGGAAGAATACGGATTTGGAAGTACCAATTAGCTAGGTATATGGTGGATCAGAACATTGCTCTGACAACAGTTCTGTGTAACATGGCTTGGTTGGGAATCGCTCCATGGTCTTTGATATGAATATTGTTTCTAGGTACAAGGTCGGTAAGCAGTCTGATTTCGGCTTTGGGTTTCAACTTTGGGTATATATAGACTAGGTTGTGTGCTTGGCTTAGGTAAATAATTCCTTTTGCTTGCAAGTCTTCGATCAATGCTCGGTATGCTCCCTTGATTTTGTCCGGAAATGTGAAGAATCATACAATGGTCCAAAATTGTATGCTTCAGCTGGATGATGTGGTGGACTCGCTCAAGGCTGTTAATTCCGCTGTCTTCTTACCAGGGAATACTGTAGGAAACTCAGAAATGAAGTCCGTGGCATTTGCTTCCTTCATGGCTGAAAATTGTGCATATCTTGCTTTCTTGCAGGTCCATGTAATTCCTTTATCAGGGAAGGTGATAATATATTTTTCACAATCTATTACAGTATATTGTATGGTAAGATAAGGCATTCCTAGAAAGATATCATAGTTGTCCAGGGAACAAACTAGGGCTTCTGAGATATCGCCCCTTTCCTTGTCAATCTGAATATTAGGCTTTGTCACGTAGTTGATGGCGGATTGTGATCCTTTAACTGCCATCTATAGGTTGATAGGAGTCTCAAGGTCTCTGGTAGGCATTTGGTGGGTAGTGCCAAACCTTCGATATATAAAATTGTCTCCTGTGGTTCCTGTATCGAATAGTTCCTTTGCTTGGTAGCTATTGACACTAATGTATGCTTCGAGGGCATGGGATTGAGTTCAACTAGGTCCTATATGAGTTGTGGTAACTGTGACTGATGCCTTTACTTGGGGATCGTCTTCCTGGGTGGGGTATTTTCTTCTTATATTCTAGAGGTCCATGGGTCGGACAGGGCCTCTATTTCTTCGCTGCTGGATGATACTAAGCTTCTTCTTCTCAAAGCAGTTATCGGAGTAGTGTCCATGTTTTCCACAATAGTAACAGTCCTTCACTCTTATGCCCTACTCCTTCTCAGCCTGGGATACTCTTGGATGCTTGGAGTGTTGTAGGAGAACCTAGGTTGAATTCGCTGGGTAGTATTCTGGGGGCGCTTGGGTGCTTGTTGGGAAACGGCATTGAATCTGACTTTTCTTTGAATATTTCCATAGAGTCCTGTAGTGTGGGCAATCACATCTCGCTTGTCTATTATACCACAAGCTGGTCTAAGGATGTATCGGAAGTGATGAGTCGTTTCACTACTCACGTGAGTTTGATATCCATGCCATCTAGCAGTCTCTGCTTCCCTGAATAGTTCGCAATTGTCCCTTGCATGAGACTGTCTCTCACGGTTTCATATGTGATTATAGTATCGGTAATCTGTGCTGTTTTTGCTCATCTAGTTTTCCTTAACTTGTAGCAACTGTTCATAGATGCTATCTGTAGAGGTGGATGGAAGGAAGTAGGCCATAAAGTTCTCTTTGAGTCCAGCAACTGTGTGGTCTCATTGGGAAGATTCATATTGGGTGAAGTTATAGCGGGCTTTCTCTTTACAATAGGCTCCATAGTATTACAGGGCCTGTGAGGTATCGTCAGTTATACCAAAGCTGGCGCTGTATCGTTGGACTGTATGTAACCATGAGTTTATTCTCAATAGGGCACGATCTTTTACTTCTCCAGTGAATGTAAATGGTTCAGGCCATTTAGAAGTATTATTTCCCTCTAGTGGGACAGACATGGCTATCGGTGTAGGGATTGGATTACTTAGTAGACTAGGTGGACTAAGTGGTCTTGGTGGACTAGGTAAATTGTCAGGTGCAGGGCTTGGTTCTCTTGGATCTCTTGGTAGACTGGATGGTTTTTGGCGCGATACTGAGGGTGCTGGTCCTGGAGTGTCCTCTGGACTTGAATCTGAATCTATTTCTGAGCTTGGTTCTTTCATGGATTGGACTTCATGGTGGAGCTGTTCTTGGACTTGTTCTTTAACCTGGTCTGGAGCTGGGGCTTGGATTTGGGCTTGGTCTGAGCTTGGTCTTGGTCTATCTTCTTCACTGATGGTGCTATCTACTGAAGATAGTTCTGAATCCTCCGAGTGTACTGCAGGTGGGGGTACTAGCACTAGACATTGGGGTCTTGAGGAGAATGCTAGTGATCCTCTAGTGAAGTGCCTTCTGGTATCGTTTGGAACCGAAATGGTTGCTAGCTAGGGTGAGTTGATCTCTCCAGGACTACGCGCAAGTCCTTCTTGGAAACAGGAAGGTGTACTAGTACTGCAGGGTCAAGGTAGCCAAAGGGTAATCAGTCCTCTACCTAAAATCAAATATATACTTGAGTCTATGTCAAAAAATGTAACCTACTCCCAAATATCTTGAGAATCCCAAAGGGGCTATGAAGACACTATTAGGATTGAGGCAGAAGGGTCGCTGGATAGGTCTTCAATAGACTAGGTAAAAGGTATGGATCTAATAGAGTTACAATTCTACTTGTAGTATTAAAGATAATAGTCCTGAGGGGCTTGTGAGTCCCAATCCTTAAGACATTGCAGGCTCTTTAAATACAAAAGATTGTAGCTAGGAAAACTTAACAAAATAACAAACATCCTGTCCAACAAACATGCTAACTGAGACAGCATGCCAAGGTAACCATATTCGGAAAACAGAAAGTTACAAGTGGCAGGATGGACCTAACAAACCAAGTAATGGAATCCAAAGCGAATGGAACAAGAGATTGCTAAATCTATTCAAATCCAGTAGGTATAGCACGAGGATAGCGATACCCGAATGGGCAGGAATATGGAAGAGAATTGTCAAGTGAAACAAGGAAATAATAACCGGTTAGGAAGTCATAACCAAGTAGGATGGGACAACCAAATAGTAACTCTTATTGGGTATAAACTCAAATGGGTAATAATGAATATCAAGTGAGTTGTAATTGTAGAAACAGAGTAGGATTCAGTTACAAACCGGCCCCTCCTTTTCCACCAACATATTCTTTACACTCTCTGTGTCGGGATTTAGAAAAAACTCACTCTTATTCTAAACAATCACTAAACTACAACTGACTGTGAAGATGGATAAGGCAAAGTCTAATATCGAACAAGTTTCCCTTGAGGGAAGCGACCATGCACCAGGATTCTCCTGGTCCCCGTTGGCTCTCCATCACCTCTCACAGCCCAGTCGAGTGAGAATCTCAGCCCCCAGGACTGGGTCCTTTACCCTGACAGCACCTGACGCAAGAAACCCAGCCTTAGAAAAATAGGCAGAACACAGGAGACAAGAAAGGATCTTTTTCTACCAAACTCTACAAGAATTGTTTAACAATCCTCATCTGACATACTATGAACTGTGTATTCAAGCCCAGGTTGAGGCAGTCCAACATAGGCACCTTGCATACCGTATTGCATGCGATAAAGAGAGCATCATAGAAGAACCACAACAGGTCCACACCGGATTAGAAATGTTGGCAGAAGAAACAATCACGGTGTAAACGGCAACAATCAAGAAGCTGAAGGGAAAGTTACACCCTCTGTAACTACGGGCTACACACCAGGAAGCACTATCTGCTCAACTTGACGCGAATAAGGGTGCAACAGGGCTGGATTCGTGTTAGGCACATAACTCCCACAAGGGCCCAGAGGAGCAGTTTAAGAGCTCTGGGC